>JANAVB010007512.1:15000-146342 GCA_029216955.1 Iris pallida | reverse complement strand
ATATATATATATATATATATATATATATATATATATATATATATATATATATAAACCTGTGCACCTCTCTAGTCTTACTTCACAATTCACATTGACTCATTTATTCTGTGGAAAAAATACATATACTGTAAAAATTTTGCACAAACAATAATAAAAAGACTGACTGCATCTAGCAGCATTGTCTAGAAAATTTTTTCAGTTATTGCAGTAGTGTAGCAATATTTTTCAGTACAATAACAAAATACAGTGATAAGCATTCTGCAAAAAAATTGCAGGAACAAAAAAAGGAACGAATTGGTGCCAAAGTATTCCAGTCATCAGTATACAGTAAAAAGAAAACAAAAATGAACAATAAAAAAGGCACTACTTCAGTAATCTTTACTAAAACAAATACAAGAGAGAGGAAGAAACAATAAAACAAATACAAGAGAGATCGAGAGAGAAAGGAAAAGTGAAAAAGAAAAGAAAAAAACAGAAGAAAAAAACGCAAAATCATCGAGGCGCGCCTAGGCGCGCCTTAAGCACAACCTGCGCCTGGGCAAAAGGCGCGCCTTGGTCGCGCCTGTCTAACTGCGCCTCGCCTCGACCCTGTTAAGGCGCTGTCCCTGTGCCTGGAGCCAAGGCGCGCCTTAGGCGCGCCTGGGGCGCGCCTTAGGCGCGCCTTTGACAACACTGCTTATAGTTAGTAACAAATACTTCTAACGGTATACTTAATTTAGCTAAATTAACTTACAGTTTTCTCCTCTATATAGATGATACATTATTTTCTAGATAAGTTAAGAACGAGTCAAGTAAAAAAGTTCTAGTGTACCTTAATTTTTCTAAACTTATAGTTAGTAATAGATACTTCTAATCGTATACTTAAAATTTAGCTAAATTAGCTTACATTTTTCTCCTCTATTAGATGATACATTATTTTCTAGATAAGGTAAGAATGAGTTGAGTAATAAAATTTTAGTCTATATTGTCACAGGCGACGTCTAGGCGTGCGGGTTGGAGAGGTCTCGTCTCGACATGTGAAAAAAATTTCTGGGTGAGGTTTTGCTCGCCTAGGCATGCATAGACGTCCGCCTAGGGTCGCCCAGGGGGGAAAAGACCCGCCTAGGGTCGTCCAATTATGCTTACTATCCTTACTTGATGTTGAATATTGATTATTTCATATTTGTTGCTTCTTGTATTACTTTTATGCTTATTAGTTATACTACATATTTGTTGTATGCATAATTGCAGAATATTGATTCAAAGCAGTGGATCGTGGGCGGCAGAATTTTTGATTCAAAGCAGTGGATCCTTGGCGGGTGCCTAGGCGAGGCGGGTGGCCTAGCGCCCAGTACAACATAGGTTTTAGTTGTTTTAAATAATATCAATTATAGTAAGAAAAACTAGTAAAGAAAATCAAATATTTATTTTTTGAAAATTTTTAAGATGCGCAGACTGTTGTTTGAGCTGTTGTTCTGGTGTTGCAGCCAATGCATACTGGATATTAGCTTGGCGCTCACAGAAAATCTCAGATCAAATAACATTAAAAAATTGAAATGACAATACTTTACTAATATAAAGTCAAAATGACTATTGATATTAGTGGTTTAGGTAGTTTAAGAGGTTTCTGTCAGAGTTCTTTGTTGGGAAATTTTAAAAATATATTATTGAAAAAACTTGAAGACATTTCTTCTTATATTTAGGCATGATTCTATGTATTATTTTTTTATTTCTTGTTATAGCTTTGAATGGAACAATATCAAGATTGTGATGTTGTGAATCTATAGATATACATCTTCAACAAATATAATGGTTACAATCTTGTCGGGGAAAGATTCTTAGTGTGAGTATCAGCCATTATCGGTAGCAGTCAGAATCAGGATAGGCCAAAAGTGATAAGGTCAATACGTTGCGGTATTGGACGACAACAAACCTTTGGTAGTTTGGAGTGTCCGGGTTGTGTCCAATATGTGACACGACACTGCCTACATTATTGGAGTGTTTATGCTTCCTAGGGTATATCCTAATAAGTTCGGATACATATTTCTTTTTTCTCGGTTGGTCTAAATAAGTGTTCGGGTTGTCTCCTATACGTGACACGACACGGCCTACATTATTGGAGTGTTTATGCTTCCTAGGGTATATCCTAATAATTTTGGATACGTCTTTTTTCTCGGTTGGTCATATTGTTAAGTGTTATTTTGCTTGGATAATTTCAGAGACGTAGTCCAGGTTCAAAATTTTATTGAGACCTTTTGTGAAAATTGCCAGGTATAGGAAAGCACAATGAGTTGGCTGCTGTTTTCCTAGTTCAGTTAGTGAAAGAACGCGAGAAAGGATGGATGCAAATTGCATTTATTTCTCTTCCATTTCTCTGGTTACATTCATCCATATTGCTAATGAGATTTCGTCATAGTTTTCAATTAACCTTTTTGTAGGGGGGCAGTTTTTGATGTGCATGCGTTAGGGTTTCTTTTGTGAAGTTGTGATATGTTTGTTGCCCCAGAATACTTCTATAGAAACAGAAGTTTTGGTTGTCCTGAGAGCAGTTTTTGTATGCACTGTAGTTGGTTTCATATCTAAATTTTGGTTGTGCTTCAATTTTGATTTTGCAAAATGCTTCGGTACTCTCACTCATAGTTCTTCATCACCATGGTATATTTAGCTAAGCCATTACCCAATTGTTGGCTTGGTTATGGGCAAGGTTCAAATTGGGGAGACTGTTGAGAAGTCTAATGGGGTATGGTAAAATATTTGCAGCTCATCTCAAAGGGATACCACTCAAAGCACATACTAAAATATTCTTCGGCTTTGGTCTAGACTGCTATAGTGTACATGTAGTGGTTGAATAAATTTTTAGGCAATTTAATGCTTAACTAAAAATGCCAGGAATGGTGATTTGCTTAATCTTTAGTATTTGATTTGTTCTACTCATCTCATCTTATGGTTTTCTTCCCATTCCTCAAATGGCGGATTTGGGCCGGACTTAAAAGGCATGTTCTATCTGCAAGGGGAGTCGATTAGCAGGTAAGTGAAATTACAAACTATTTTGTTTGGTGTATTAAAGATTTTCGTAATCTTTGGTTAATCAGGGAATTCAGCAAGGTTACTTGTCTGGAGTGTCTTTCAAGGAGAAATCTTGTTCTCTTGATATTTGCTTGCTTCGATATTTATTTTGTGCTAAATTAACTAAAATAATATTGTAAAGTCAAATGTATTCTGTTACACCTGAAAGCATATATGTATTGCGACTGTAGCTGCTGAAGTGAGTAAAATCTGTATGATCCTAATCATCTGTCTTGGGTGTTTGGGGGGGGGGGGGGGGGGGGGGGGGTGCATTTGCTAAAATATCCTCTTTTTTTTTTTTTTTAGATGCAGAACCTGCTTGGGTAGGAACATGCTTTTATGCATACAACTTTTACCTGGGCCTCGTTTCTAGTATTGTTATATCATATCGAGTCGATGGATTGCACTCTATTGGGTAGACTATTTATGTAAGCATTTTGAGATTTGTTTGCGCTTCAATAGTTTTATCTGAACTTTGATCAATACTTCAAAGGGTCTCAATTAAATATTTACATACTCAATATATCCACATCAATACCCGTGTAACTATGTATGTGCATGTGGACATGTATATTTAAGCCAACTTTTTGCACAGGTTTGCCATCAATCATTTTGGTTCAAATTCTATCATTTGAGCTCAAGATACGAGTCCAGAACTTGGATTGTGTATTTGACCTACAGGTTTTCTTTTCTTGTATGAACATACTTTGTCTCAACATTTTCCTTCTCAGGATGTATGTAATTGAAATGAATTTTGATAGTGGCAAATTCTTTGGTCTTTTATTGAACTCGAACTTGTAGCGACTTCGTTTATTTGGATAATTGTTATGAAGTAGTAGTATATGGTGACAACATTCAAAATGGATAAGTTTATGCAAATTATAAGGGCACATCATTTCTTACTTAGGGGTAGTCCAGGATTGGGGCTAGTCTAGTTTAGACGAACTTTTACTCGGGACAAGTCATTTTTTGTTAGGGGCTGCCCACCCCATAATCCTCTTCCAACTCTCTCAAAACTTTTCATTTCTAATTTTTTACTGTTAGGGGCTGCCCACCCCATAATCCTCCTCTTCCAACTCTCTCAAAACTTTCCATTTCTAATTTTTTACTCTCCTCTTGAATCCTCTCAAACCTAAACTCATTTCCACCACCTCCATCTTCACCAAAATCCTGCTCTTTAAGATCTATTTTTTTTCCTTCTCCTGCTGCCTACGAGCTCGACTTGCTGTTGAAACTTTCATACATCATTTCCTAGCGATAACACAAAAAAAACAACAAAAAATAAAAATAAAAATTGTCGTTGCCAAAATTTTGATATTATGGGCATTGGAATGATGGTTTGAGAAATGGGTTGGGAGAGATTTGGAAAGTTTGGCCGAAATATGAAATTTTGAAGCTATAAATTTCGTACTAAGAAATTCGGACACAGTTGGGGCTGGGAAAACTCACGATTGTAGAAAATTTTCAGTCCTGTATGTTGTTAGGATTGTAGAATTTTTTACAGTCCTGTATATTTTCAGTCCATTCCAGAACTGTAGAAATTTTTTACAGACCAGACAACCCACATGGACTCTAGAAAATTTCAAGAGTCTTGTATATTTTTATTTGTGTGATGATGTTATTAGATTTTTATTTGGGTATTTTAGCAAATGCTTCCATTACAAATATATAAACTAGTATATACCCCAAGTTATTTAAAAATTAGCAAATGCTTTCATTTGTGTTATTGTCAATTTAATGTGATGTTGTGAGATTTATCTCTAAAATAGATTTAAAATTGAGACACTTATTGCTAAAGTAAACTTATTGATTGTATATATGAAGGTTTATTTTGAAATGAACAAAATTGTGAGGCTTATCTCTAAGATAGATTTAAAATTTTGAGTTTTTAACACCGAATAGATAATTTATTTATCTCTAAATATATTTCAAAAACTTGTAAATGTAACTTAATGATTATATAAAATATAAAATCCTTCTAAGTATGTGACTTCTGCTTCCACTGTTATTAAAAATTTTCTTTTAGGTATGTCAAATTTTTTGACAATCCTTCCAATTGGTAGGACTAGGACTAGGACTATCAAAAATTTGACAGTCCTAAAGGAACTTGCTGTTACAACAAGTTCCTCCTTTTAGGACTGTCAAATTTTTTGGCAGTCCTGAAGTATATGTTGCAAAGTATATGTTGCTCAATGTTTTATATTGGACTGTCAAATTTTTTGATAGTCCTACCAATTAGAAGGACTGTTAAAATTTTGTGTGGAGAAGGCGGGGGGGGGGGGGGGGGGGGGGGGGGGGGATTGAATTGAGTGCGTGTGTATAGCGGAATAATCTAATATGAAGTAGGCAATATTTAAATAAATGCGTAATGTAAGGGGACAAGAGAGATCAAACTCAAACATTAAGGTTTATACTGGTTTTTTTTCTGAGAGAACTCGTCCAGTTACGAGTACTCAGCTCGATATTGAATCCACTATCTCGTGAAATATAAGTTTTGAATCTGAAGGGTTTGCAGCTCCTTACAACACATGTTTTTTATTCGAAGAGTACTACAACTTTTCAAGCCTTTAATACGAAGAACTTGTCCACTTCAACAACAAGATGAAAACTGAGATATTTTCAAATTTTTTGTACAACTCGATCAAACTTTTAGATTGAACTGAGATTGGCATCGTCTTGGCTATGATTGATTTGAAAGTGAAAAGCTCTTTGAGAACACTTAAATGAATAAAGAAGATAAAGGAGATGATTGAGTGAGTTGAATGGAGAAATTCTCTCTATTTATAATGTTCTCTGGAACAAAACTCGGGCAGAGTATGGTAGTTCAACATTCAAAATATTGAACGTTAGGAGCATGTTCTTCAGGGTGGCCATTTCCTTCGGGAACTGGGTTAGGGGGACTGAGTTCGGGTAGAACTCGGTCCGAGATCGGTTGTCCTGTTTCCAGAATGGAAGAATCGGCTTTGGGTTTTGGATATTTGGGCTATTTGAATTGAGGCCTGGATTTGAATATGTGGATTGATCAAGGAATAGATTGGGTAGGCTATTTTGTAGCTGAGCCATGTGCCAATTTCGTCAACCGTACATTTTTTCTAGACTCAATAAATTGAAAAATACATAAGAACATAGAAAAAAAATGTCTTGATCAGCGATGCGATTATCTTTGGCAAAGACTCTGATTGAATGTAGCAGCATGATGATAGTCGTCCAGCAGTAGTACCGTACATGTATGTTATTTGTGTATATTGAATCGAAGTTTAAGTTGGTTATCAAAATCAGGTGTGACCAGACCGATGTGCCAACAATATTTTCCATTTTGATAATTGATAAACTCAAGTTGATACACCAAATAATTTCAAAAAATATGAAATAATTTTAACTTCCTTGATAATGGTAACTTTCTCCCCTTTGTCATTGTAGCAAAATATAAGCTCCCCTGCAAACAAAGAACACAAACAACAACAAAAAGAGTGAAGCGAACAAAAAAATAAGGAGATAACTAGAACATGTAACAAGTAGCATAGTACATGACATAAAGAGAATACTACTAAGAGTTTTAAAACATAAACACAACATAAAAGTCTGATACATAATCAAAGTGCATAATAAAAATGCATAACTAGAAGATAACATCACCAAACTAAAGTGTCACTAACAAATAGTGCCATCAACCAACATCAACTGAAAAAGACTAAAATTAGTTACTAGAAGATGAAATTTAGGCATGAACATGGATTGAGAAAAATTTGGAAGAGAAAATGCGGGTTTGGGGAGGGAAGAAGAAGAAGAAAAGATTTTTTTTTGACTTATATACCTACATTTGGGCTAACCATGAGTAATTTTTCTAGTGGCAAACTTGTAAATTAAAAGAAAATTTTGGGCTAGTCCTGAGTAAATATTGAAGTGCCAGAGCCCTCACCACCACTATGTATGTCACCACCTCCGCTCTCCATTTCGCTCCACTCTCCATCCCGCTCTCCTATGCCATATTTACTTGAGAACCACCACGATCGTTGTTCATCATTCTCCTGTCGTCAATTTTCGATCGAGCCACCACCATATTTTTCCACGTAGTTCGTGGGTCAAACCAACGATTCTCTTCTCAATAGATAGATTCTTTTTCTAGTATCACTTCTATCAATGCAATGAAAGAACCATCCCTTCCTATTTGTTTATCCTGTTAGATAGAAAGAAAATGAGACCAAAAAGAGCCCCCTCCTTGACTATTACTATACTAAAAGGGGTGGGGTGAAGGAGGGTTTACATACAACCAGGACAAAGTGGTTTATGATTGAATCTCAGAGGCAATCTTATCATTTGACGCTTCTCCTTCTTTTGGCCACCTCGAGCCCCCAATCTTCCTTATATGCTTTTGGCCATCATTAGTGCTCCTCTGCCCCCTCATCATTCTCCAGATCCAAATAATCTCCAACATTGCCTCCATTTCTCCTTCCTCTGCCATTAGTCAACGAGACCGCCATGGTCATCCACTCCTTTGTGAGAGGGGATCATGCAACACATGTCGGCTTTAATAGGGTATGCATGACTACAACGAGAAAAAAGTCCATCCTCACCACGTGGCAGTGGTGAGACCGTGCTCTCCTCTAATAGTAGCAGGACACACCACGGAAGAGCAAATAGCATGATACTACAAAAGTGATGTGTCATGCTACTATTGGAGAAGAGCAATATTTTATCACTGCCACATGGTGTGATTGGACAACTGAATAATTTCTCTACAACAAGGGAGAGGATCGAGTTGTAATGGGTAATAACACTTTTTGGATTTTTCTACTTTTTAAAAGTGAACTGATTTAACCTTTTAGGGGTATGATAGTTTACCAAAAAGGAAAATGCTAAGTTTACTACCAAATTCTTACAACCTTCTTACAACTACTCTCTCCCACTCCTTACACATGAGTCCCACCGGGTCCCACCACCATTCTCACCCCCTGCTACATGGGCTCCATCCGGCCCCCATCATTTCTTTCTCTCCTCCAATCGAAGTCCGACACGTGTCCGGTTGTAGGAAGGTTGTAAATTTTGGTTGTAGGCATAGCAAAGCTCTTACCAAAAAAGAAGGTGTTCATGTCATTATTTTAAAAAAATATATGATAGTCCTGAGATAACTAATGGTTTGAAGATATCATAAGTCGTTAAATGAGAGAGAGAGAGAGAGAGAGAGAGAGAGAGGAGGAGAGAGGAGAGAGAGAGAGAGAAGAAAAAAAGAAAGAAAAAGAAGAAGAAAAAATTGGCTGCAGATTAAAAGGTGGCAGCTACTTGAATATTTAATTGCAAAAGTACATTGTTATAGTGTGAAAAGAAGTACACTGTTTAAATACTCTTCTTTTTTTTTCAGCATGTGCGGGCTCAGTTAAATCGTGTGTCTTTTCGTACACGATTTTTTAGCCGGTAGTTATGTCACTTTGGACTCTTCGTGCGAATCTTATCCGCACTGGCTTTTTCATTATCGTCTCACACGTACGTCTCGCGCACATAGAAAATTGTAATCATGACAGAATTTTTTTAGAGATGCCGGGAAGGAATAATATATAATATGTCTCCTTTTTTCGATCTATCGATTTTCTACCACTCCGTCAAGGCCTTATGCCTCTTTTCGGTAACAACGGTCACTCGAGTTCGGCTAATCATGGCATATACTTGAATATTTATTTGCAAAAGTACATTGTTATAGATTTATATATAACACACACACACACACGACTAATTAGACGACTTTTTTTGAACCGTTTTCAAGCTGCTTTGTATTAGTAGAAATTTGTTTGAATATTTTGAAGTGAAAGTAAAGAAGAGATATGATGACCAAGTTTGAAATGAAATTTAAATTATATTAAACTATTTTAAATATGATTCAAATATATTTTAGTTAGAATTTTTTCATATAGATGTTTGTACAATTTTGGATGTGCTTAGTTAGATGATATTATGTACTTAATTTAAATATAACTTAAATATTGAATATATTTTATGATTTGTTATCTGTTCAGGTAATTAGAAGGATTTTAGATTTTTTTTTTCTTAACTACGGAGATACATAAGCGCACGGCTTTTTTTTTGAACCGTTTTCAAGTTGCATTGTATTAGTAGAAATTTGTTTGAATATTTTGAAGCAAAAGTAAAGAAGAGATATAATGACCACGTTTGAAATGAAGCTTAGAACGAGAACACACACACATACACACACACACACAATAACTTGGAATTTATTTTCGAACCCAAAATTTAGTGGTTCACACAAATAGTTAGAAAATACAAGTGGCAGAAAATAGAAATAGCCAAAAAAAGGAAATTTTGTATATAACTTTTTTAATTACATAATTATTCTTAATTATCTAATTATTTTCTTCATTACTTTCTTCAATTTTTTAAATATTTCTTAATTACCTAATTATTTTCTTAATTATGTAATTATTCAAGTTTTTTTTTTTAACTATATGAGGTAATTTAACATCGTCTCCCTCTCTCCCCCTCCTCTCTTCTCACCGACATCACTCCTCCTCTCCCTCTTCTTCTTCCTCCACTCCTTCGGTGTCATTCCCTGACCAAGCCACCATCACCTCTCCTTCTCCTTCTTTGGGCCATCCTAAGCCCTCGTCCTTCCTTCTCTGCCTATACCTAGCACCACCATCACCACCGCTCCTCTGCCCCCTCCTTCTTCAAAACCAAGCAACTGCCACTACAACCTTCATTTCCTCTTCCTCTATCTCCGGTCAGCGAGATCCAGGTCTCCTCCTCCAAGCGCTCCAAAATTATCCCATCATCAAGGCTCCACCGTCCTCGATGCTTGCGTTGCTGCCAGGGACAGATCCATAAATGTATATTATAGTGGGCTAGAATATGTTGGAATGGACTAGGTGTGAACTAACTCCCAAAATAATTAAAAAAATAAAAACTTATGTGAAAAAAGGGAAGAATTTTTTTTTTTTTTTTTTGGGATGCCCATCCCAGCTTCTACCTAGATCCTCCCCTGGTTGTTGCATCAAGCTCCGCACTCTCACTTCATATCCCACCTCATCGAACCAAACAACCCCTTGGTACAAAAGTACAAGAATAAAACTATTCACATTATTGTAAATGTGTGAAGGGATAGCCTTTTAGGTCCATAGTAGATACGAGGCGAGCATTGTGCTGATCGACTATGATACGAAGTTATCAACGATGTCATCGATGAACCGATCCGATCGACCGTTTTGTAGCATGCTTGTGCGTGTTATTATTGGATCTTTTTCTAGGTGATGTGACAGTTTTTTTTTTTTAGTTTGAATGCTTATTTAATTTAGTGTAAAGTCTGAAATACTAATCTGATTAATTAGTTATTAGTAAGAGGGAAAAAAAGGATTAAGGAAAGGAAGTTCCCTACTTTATAATTGTGGCTTGATTACATCCTTCCTACTGTTAGGGTTTCTATTTCTTTTTTTTACAACTAAAAAGACCAACTCACAAGCTTTCCAACTCGAGCCTTCGTCAATGTTGAATATAGGCCTCGTTTGGTTGGCAGAATCTTCCGGTTGGAAAAAAAAAAAGTGATTACTTTTCTATGTTTGGACGTCCAAGGAATTGAGGAGGAAAGGAAAGTGATTTCCAATTGAAGGGTAATTAGGAGGAAAAGTGATTCCATTCATCCAAGGAAGGAATCACTTTCCCACATTGAAGTATTCACTTTTCTTTCTAAATTCTTTGGCATTGCCAAACATCAGAAAAGAAAATCAATAAGAATTAAAGTTTCCCAAAGAAAAGGAAATGACAAGGAATTGCTTTCCTTTCCCTTCCATTCCGCGAACCACACGAGGCCATAGGGCAATGTTACTCTTACAACCAAAAGTGAGTGCAAAAGCTTACAACTACCACGTGGCCTATTGAGGGAGGGGGGAAAGAGGTGAGGGTCCGATAGGACCCATGTAGCACGAGGTGCTGGCTTTAAGTGGGTTGTAAACATTAAGGTAGAGGGAAAAGTCCCTTGCATCTTAAAATGGAATGACCTTATTTTGTATAAAAAACGATCATAAAAATTTTAGTTTCGGAACTATGGACTGGTATGATATTTCTATCACGGACTTGTTTGGTAAATGGAATTTGGATTTAGATTTGGATATGAAAATTCAAAATTCAAATCCAAATTCAAATCTTGAATTTTCAAATCCCATTTACCAAATCCATTGTTTGGTTTTTTCCATTGAATTTGGTTGAAATACAAATCCATTTTTTGGATTAAAATAAAATAAAATATGCCATTAGGATTATAATAAAATATTAATTAGTTAAGATTATAGTTATAACTAAATATTAATTTACTAAGGTTGTAATAAAATGCTACTAAATAAATTATAATTATGATTAATAAAGTTATAAATTATTAATTAAGATTATTATAAAATAATAATAATAAATTTATTAATTAATAATTTATTAATTTAGATTATAATTATGATAACTAACTATTAGTTAATTTTTTTATAACAATAATAACTAACTACTAGTTACAAAAAATTAGTTTGAAAATAAAATAATGAATAATTTAATTAACTATTAGTTAATTTTTAGTTAACTATAAATTAAAATATTTTTATAAATAATTATAAAAATTAATATATAAAAAATAACTAATTATTATATAATTAATTAAATAATTATTATTTAATATTAACTAAATATTTAATATAACAAGGAATTATTAAAAAATAACTAATTTTTTCCTCCCAAATTCAATTATTTTTTTTCCTTCCAAATCCAAATTTTGGATTTAGTCATACTTTCCATATCCAAAACTATCTCCAACCAAACATAGAATTCCATAAATTTGGCTCCAAATTCATAAAATCCAACTCTAAATAGGATTTACCAAAAGGCCCTAAATAAAAGCTAAATGTTATGAAACCCTTACCTATTCACCCATTATGTCATGAGTTACACATGACCCTTAGGATCATGTAACTCATGACCCTTGGGTTATGTAACTCATGACCCTTGGGTTGTCCCTTTATACCTATATATATGGCCATTGCCATATGATGAAATAAGAATAAGAAAGATACTATTCTACAATTCTAGTTTCCCTACAAACACGTTATCAGCACGATTGCTGAAGCAAGGTGAATCGACGTCCAGATCTCGACGTCATCCTCCCTTTTTCCCTAGTCGATCTGACTGGTAACACTTCTTAAATTTTTTTTACAAATTATTGTTTGAATGAAAATTAGCAATATATATATCTAACAATCTAAGAGTGATATTTTTTATATTGCTAACGTTCAAAACAAATAGTTGTTTTGTTAACGAATTTACTTCTTACAAACAAAATAGTTGCAGAACAGAGGATATTTTAATATTGATACTGTTATCAGACATTATCAATTTGGTCATATATCAAATATTTATTCCTAAGAGTTAGATCGCCTTTAAAAATTTATTATTTGTTTTTCCTGTTTGTTGTTGTTCATTCGGAATAATAATTAATAATAATAATATAAAAAAAAAAAAGTTTTCGTTACTGTTTATAGGTAAAACAAAGCTTTAGGAATAATTTCATTCAAAGTAACATATTTGTTATTACAGTAACATACTGGTTATAGGTAAAACAAATTTATTATTTGTTCTTCCTTTTCCTGTTTGTTTTTCCAGTAACATATTTGTTATTACAGAAGAAATTTTTCGTTCCTGTTTGTTACTGTTTACATATTGTTATTACTCTCAAAGCTAGCTTCTGTTCAAAGCTAGAGGGAATAATTTCTTTTACAATTGCTTTAGGATTTGTTACTGTTTACATTCTGTTGCTTAAATTGACTTGCCTTCATAGTTACTTTCTGCTCAAAAAAAAAAAAAAAAAAAAAAAAAAAAAGAAAAAAAAAGAAAAAAAAGAAGCATTTCAAGCATTTCAAGATGACTGTGAGTTTTTGTCACCCCTGACGGGTGACGTATTTAAGGCACGTCTTGATGACTGTGAGTTTGATGAAGGATTATTTCCTAAACTGGGCACACAGTCTAAGAAGCCAGAAGCTTCTAAGACAATTTCTTGGGACACAAAAACTTTGTCTCATTTTGATCCGCGTACAAGTCAATGTGAAGATGAGATCCTGAAGATATTACATCTTCAGAACACTGTACATCTACTTCCGGATACATTTACTGACAACCAGAAGATTGTCAAATCACACGTCCTTGCTGCCAACACGCCAGCTAGGATTGACATCCCTAAAGATGGATGCAATCCGCCGGCAGCAGAAATGGCAGTACCTCAATTAAAAAGAGGACGCCCACCAGGTTCGAGAGACAAAGTCCCTCGTAAAAGAAAAAACCCTGGAGAAATTAAGAAGATCCCAACACAGGATGCTGAGCTCAGATCAGCTACCTCTCCCCTCCTAGTTTCCCCTGAAGAGGAACAAACAGGAGAAATATCATTAAATTATGTACGTACTGGAGAGGTACTGAACAGAAAAAGCACAGTCGTCGACGACGATTTTTCGTTCAATATTGCCGTTCACGTCACTGAAAATGACGATGACATCGATCCACGGTCTCTAGCAGAATGTAAACGCAGAGGCGATTGGCCAAAGTGGAACGAGGCAATAGGAGTAGAGCTGGACTCACTCTTGAAACGCGAAGTCTTTGGACCAGTAGTCCAAACACCTGAAGGTGTAAAACCTGTGGGATATAAATGGATCTTCACAAGAAAAAGAAATGAACACAACATAGTTGTGCGCTACAAAGCACGCCTTGTAGCGCAAGGTTTCTCCCAGAAACCGGGAATAGATTATGAAGAAACATATTCTCCGGTTATGGATGGAAATACCTTCAAATTCCTGATCAGCCTCTCTTCTCTGAAAAGCCTAGAAATGCAGCTCATGGACGTTGTGACTGCATATCTTTATGGCAATATAGATAAAGATATCTATATGAAACTCCCTGAAGGATATAAAATTTCACCAGAGAAAACAAATAGACCTCGGGACACCTATTCTGTAAGGTTACAAAGATCATTGTACGGTCTTAAACAATCAGGAAAAATGTGGTATAATAGACTAAGTGAGTTTCTTGCTACGCAAGGATTTACTAATGATAAAGTCTGCCCGTGTATCTTTATAAAAAGATCGGGAACAGGATTTGTTATAGTCGCCGTTTATGTCGACGACTTAAATCTCATTGGATCTCCTGCAGAGATCACTGAGATATCTGAAAGCCTTAAGACAACTTTTGAAATGAAAGACCTAGGCAAAACAAAGTATTGTCTTGGCTTACAGATCGAACACCTAAAGGGTGGTATCCTGTTACACCAATCTACATATACACGAAGATTACTTAAACAATTCCACATGGATAAATGCCATCCCCTTAGTACACCAATGGTCGTTCGATCATTGGACGTAAAAAAGGACCCTTTCCGTCCACTGGAAGAGGGGGAGGAATCATTAGGTCCTGAAGTACCTTACCTAAGTGCCATTGGGGCCCTACTCTATCTGGCTAACTGTACGCGTCCTGATATAGCGTTTTCAGTTAACTTATTAGCCAGATACAGTGCAGCGCCCACAAAGCGCCACTGGAATGGAGTGAAGCATCTTCTGCGCTACCTCCAAGGGTCTATAGACCTAGGACTATATTACCCGAATAGTGGGTCTTCCACTTTACTTGGTTATTCAGATGCAGGTTATAGATCAGATCCCCACACAGAGAAATCACAAACTGGATTTGTGTTTACTTTCGGTGGTACGGCTATCTCCTGGAGGTCCGTCAAACAGACCAGTGTGGCTATCTCATCCAACCATTCTGAACTCCTAGCAATCCATGAAACAAGCAAGGAGTGTGTTTGGCTTCGCTCCGTCATTCAGCACATTTTGGCATCTACTGGCCTGAAGACTGGTGAACTTGAGCCTACTACCCTTTTTGAAGATAATGCAGCATGCGTAACTCAACTTCAGAAAGGATACATGAAGAGTGACAAGACGAAGCACATATCCCCCAAATTCTTCTGGACGCACGACCTTCAAGAGAAGGGACAAGTCAAAGTACAACAAATTCAATCTTGTAATAACTTAGCAGATTTGTTTACCAAAACACTGCCACGATGTACTTTTGTAAAGCTTGTAAGAGGAATAGGGATGAGGCAACTAAAAGACCTGCAAGCCTGAAGCTTGTATAGATCAGGGGGAGTAAAACTATAGGATTGTACTCTTTTTCCTTAGGACTGATGGTTTTTCCCACTGGGTTTTCCACAGCCAAGGTTTTAATGAGGCAAACTAAGTTTACTCTGGATCCAGCAGTATCCACCCCATTAGCTTATTGAATCCTGAAGTATTTCATAAGTGGATCCAAGGAAATGGATGAATAAGGGGGAGTGTTATGAAACCCTTACCTATTCACCCATTATGTCATGAGTTACACATGACCCTTAGGATCATGTAACTCATGACCCTTGCGTTATGTAACTCATGACCCTTGGGTTGTCCCTTTATACCTATATATATGGCCCTTGCCATATGATGAAATAAGAATAAGAAAGATACTATTCTACAATTCTAGTTTCCCTACAAACACTAAAGTAATATAGAATTTAAAAAATGAATTTTTTTTTTTCCGCCCTAATCTTATCAATGGACTGGAGCATACTTTAATAATCAAGTTTCGGAACTAAAGAAGTCAAGCTTGAGCTTGTTCACTAAGTTTCAAACTAAAGAAGTTTCAAATGCTCAAACTTGGCTCGTTAAAGAAATCAAGCCATGTTCACTAGCTTTCACACTAACTACATACTTTAACTGTTAAAAGTTTATCAATCCTATTTTTTTTTTTTCAAATTTGACTGAACTTTGGATGGTTGTACATTGAAAAGGAAAATGATCAGCAGACCGAGAGCAGACCGAGAGGAGGACCGCGGTTTAAACCGCGGTGCCACGTGTCATCCCCCCCTCCCATTGGTCGGATTCCTGCCGTTGATGCCAGCATTTTCTGCTAACGTCAGTTCTCTGAACCCGACCAATGAGGGAGCCAGTGTTGTATTGAAAACTGTGGATTTGGGGAAGTAGAGACCACAAGCTTGGATGGGACCAGCGACGTTGATTTGAAAGTGTTGGATAATTTGGAATAGGAAGCAAATAGGAATATCTTCGGTTGACTTGCCATTTATGATACAAAGTTTCTCTTTTGTTTTGTCGAGAGTGCCATTCTCTATTGAATGCGCAAGCGAATTGGCTATCAAAATTCAAAGTCAAAGAACAATGTAAATTTGATTGGTTGATTGATTGCTTACATAGCTTGAGCGAGCTTCCTTCCTTCCTTCTACGTGTGAAATGTTGATTCTCAATAAAAGAGACGTGTATATACATTGGAATGTCATGGAGTGCCTATCATTTTTGGGTGCTATTTCATTTTCCACACTATTGTCCACTTTTTGGTCAAATAGAAATATAGGGTTGCATATACACATATTTTTGTTGTGGATGAAACAAAACCATTTACACAATATTATGTACACATATTTTTGGTGTGGAGGAAAAACTCTTAACTTCGAAAAGTTGTATAAAAAAATTCAGGGAAGAATCCAGAAATTTTAATGAGTGATAGAGAGCTAAATTATGGTTTGGGGTTAGTAACTTCAGAATTTGTTTTTAAAAAATTAATATAAAACTGTAAAATATGTACCCTTTTTAGGTGGTGGAAAAACTATGAAAAGTTGGACCAATCTGGTCGCATAATCAAGACATTTAGGGGAAAAAAAAGTCATTATTTTCGTGTGTTTGGATGTAAAAAAAATGAGCATGAGAGAAAATTGGTTCTCAAAGGAAAGAGAAAATAGAAAAAGAAATAGTTTTTCCATATACCCCAAGGATTTACTTTTTCTTTAAATTTTCTACATTTGTTACACAAATTTAGAACTAAACTATCCATGCTCAAAAATATATTATGACTATATTTCTAATCTTTTCAAACATCGTAAAGAAAAATTAATAAAAAAATATAATTTCTTAAAGAAAAGCAAAAAAGTAAATAAAAAAAATTCCTCTCCTTTCCTTTTCACAAACCAAACGAGGCCTTAGGTCATAATTAGATGGTGGGCTAGAAATGTTCTTGGAATTTTAGTGCTATGTGTATCAATAGCAACGAACTGTGTACATATTTGGAAACTTGGGAGGATACCATATTCCTATCAATTCTTTTTTAGACAAATATATTCCTACATCTCCCACCTTAGGGTTATCAATGGGTTGGATTCGAGTCAAAATTATCTAAGGTTTTCGGGCTCATTCCATTTTTTTTCTTCCTTCTAACATGATACATGTCCGATTTAAGATACATATAAGGTTTAAACTATTATTTGCTTTAAAATTACTGTTATTTGTACTTCTTCGACAACCATTTAGATGATTTTTTATGATACGTATTAATAATGATGTATTATTGAGTGTTGACATGTCTAAAATTAATATAACATTCCAAATTCTTAACTAATTATAGGTGAAGAACTTAATATTTGCGATATCTATATTGGTTTCGGGTTTCTTCTCAGATTTCGGGTACGGTTGAAAATATTATTCAATCCTAATTGTTAAAAGTTTCAAATTTACCTTTCAAATCCAAATCTTATGTTTCTAAAATAATCAGGTCCGTCATCTGTTTATCAATTAGAGTAATGATATTCGTACCTTCAAATTGTCCCTTTAATACGTCCCTCCTTATGTGGCAGCTAACGTGGTATGTTAAATAATATTATGTGTCATCTGACATGACCGATGATATGGCAAATTTTAACCCAAAAAGTTAATTACCCAATTTTGTCCATGTTAATTTAATGTTAATATTGATTAATGTTAATATTAATGTTAATTTAATATTAATATTAATATTAATATTAATTAATATTAATATTAATTAATGTTAATATCAATATTAATGTTGATTTTAATGTTAATGTTAAAATTAATATTATTGTTAATATTAACGTTAATATTAATTTTAATGTTAATGTTAACATTAATTTTAATGTTAATTTTATGTTAATGTTAATTTTAATTTTAAAATTTGCTACGTTAGCTGCCATATCAACATGCCACATCAGCTGTTATGCAAGGAGTGACGGTTTGAAGGTACAATTTGGAGGAACAAATAGTATTATCCTATCAATTACCATTGACAGCCCTACTCTAACCCATAAACTCATGATGGATCCAAATTATGGAATCTCTTGAAATGCCTCCAAATCTTATTATTCTAAAATAATCAGGTCAAGTCATCCGTTTATCAATTACCATTGACAGCTCATGATGGATTCAAAATAAGGAATCCCTTTGAAATGCCTCCATATTAAACTCAAGACAAATGATCCTTTGCATTCTAAGTTCCTCAAAACCGAATGAAAATGGCATTTTGAATGCGAAATTATTATCAAACTCCAAGTTGTTTAAAGAATCATCACTTTGACCAACCAGGAATGAGAAACCTACACATGATCTTTTATGAAGCATGAGCCGTTATTTATTCTGTCATGGTAGTGACACAAACCCTAGAAAAGTTCCTGTTGTGATGTGCATTTAGTAGTGTTTCATAAGCAAGGAGATGCGTTATTGGTGGGACATTGACTTAAAAGATTCCACATCTCCTTCTCTACATCTGCCTATGTTTGTATGCGTGTGTTTCATTCATACACACATACTTTAAGAAGGCAAACAGAACTTGCACTTTGTCACCTGTGCAGTAAAACAACTTCTATGGTTTGGGGGTGTTTGCTAGATGTTTTTTTGTAAGTATCTTTTATCCGGCTTGGTAAATGTTAAGGGGGCCGGATTCGAACACCTGCGCCTTCTATGCCGGAATTTCCGTTGCTACCACTAGGCCACGATCCACGAACGGGTGTTTGCTAGGTTGGGTCAAGTAAGGGGTGAGACCGATAACTGAATCGAACCGAACTTACCAAAAGATTTTGTTCGGTTTGATTTTTTTTTTTTTTTTTTTATAATTCTATGTATGTGTTTTAAAGTCTAGCTTTGACAACTCGTTCAACTTTTTGCTCAACTTTAAAATACAACAAATGTATATATAGAAGAAAAATATATTTTATGATATAATTAAACTACAATCCAAAGTTTAAACCTAGTCTATTAAATAATAGAAATAGTTCAACCGAACAAACTGAATTAATTATATCGTTTGGCTTCAATTATGGCTGATTTCATTTGGATCTTGAATTTTTTAGACTTTTGATTTATTCGATTTTAGCTATTTTAGTTTGGCTGAAACCGAATAAATCGGACACTCAACTCTATGATCAAGTTGAGACCCGATAGTGCACCGAACACGAACCCATTAGTTATGCAAGTCTATATTTTGGATCCAAGTCCTATAAGCTTTATGCTACATCAAGTCAATAGAGACGAAATCGAATGTACGAATTCTGACATCGGAGACAACAAATAGCAGTCATATTACTCCTATATGGTAACTTGTTCTGACATGTGAACTTACGTTAATGGTTGATGTTTTTGGTATAAGAGAATGCGAGGAAAGAAGTAGGAGTGGGTGTTTGGTTTATTCAATTTCAACGTAATCGAAGTAGTCAAAATCGAATAAACTGAACTAACAATCAAAAATCGAAACCAAATCGAAATTAGCCATAATCGAAATTGAACCGAAGTGATAAACTATTTGATTAGTTTGGTTGGCTATTTTTATTGTTTAATTGACTAGATCCAAAGTTAAATTGTGGTTAAATTATGTTTAAAAAATACTTTTTTTATATATGTTTGTTGTATTTTAAAGTTGATCTCAAATTAAGTTAGACTACTTGTTAAATTATCAAAGATGGACTTAAAACACATATATAATTTAATTGTTGTTTGTAAAATATATACATTAATCATAAAATAGATAATATTTATATAATCGCATAAGTTGTATTCGATTTTTGATTTTATATCGAAACCTACAAACTAAATTGATTAAAGAATTTAGTATTTTCAAAACTGAAATTAATTTTTTTTAAACTGAACCGAATATCTTATTTTATTTGATTCAATTCGATTCTCGATCCAAAATTCGAGTAATGCAAACACCTAGAAGAAATAAAAGATCATGTGTTCAAATCCTTCAAAAACAATAGTCAAATCGTGACTTCTTCTCAAACAAATAATGAAACAAGCTACTTAGTGTGTCAACACATCCTTATGGAATATTGTATAATTATGTTTATATAATATAAATTTAATAAATGCTGATTATTGACTGAAACAGTTGTAGGTAGTTCATTTAATACGTTGTGTCAACGTAATTCATGGATCCAATTGCTATCATGCAAGTCTCATCAATTCCTTTATATTATTTTATTTAAGAGAAATTCCTCTTAATCGAGAAGGGACTGTGCGTTGGAGCAGCGGCATGTCACGTACAAAAGTTTGCGCTCCACCGAGACGGATTTGCATGACTTTGCACGGACCAAGGTTATGCGGAAAGCTTCCAGAACATTCTAGAAGATGACGGAAGGCTCTAGAAGATTGTGGATCTCTCCGGAAGGCCCAAGATCGTTCTAGGAGGCCCAAGAAGCTTCTGGAAGGCCCTTGAAGTTTCCTTTTATGTTGCTAGGGAATAAACCTGGAATGTGCCATTCCAGTTATGGTAGAAAGTAATAATCCTTGGAATATTCCTTCCAGGACTTTCCTTGTATTGCTCTATGAGCACTTATAAAAGGGGGGAGGCTTTCATTTGTTCCTCACCACCCAAAGTTGTAGTCTTTTCTAGTATAGTGAAGTTTTAATCTTCCACTCTCTCTCTCTTTTGCTCCACATTGTTCTCAATATCGCCTTAGCGATCTAGCTAAGCGGGTTCGGAAGGCTTGCACGACTCTTCGAGGAGGAAGATAGTGCGCCGCACGGGACGAAGTGCTAGCAAAACACTAAGTCCGTGACAGGCAGCCCACTCCAAAAACGTGAGTTGGTTTTCTTCTTTTCTTTTTATTTTTCATTTTTTTATAGGAGTTAATTCACATCTCTGGCCCCCCTAATATACATTTTTGGTCCTGTCTGCATGTCAGTCCTTCATTGAACCAAGTTTCTGCTAACAGAAAATCAACATTCGTTCAATGAAGAACAGTCACGTCAGATTTCGGACTGATGTGGGATCTTTCTATCAGTCTGTATAGACCGACTCTTTAATTAATGGTTTCACACATAACTTGTTTCAAAGAAAAAATTTCACCTTTCACGACATTATTTTTAGACCCCATTAATTTTTGGTGACGGTTCTTCGACCACATGTGCTGATGTTTTAAAAGTTGGAAAATTTTGTCACTAACTGACACTATATCATTCTAATTTTGAAGTGACAGCTGCAAAACAGAGCAGAGCCCAACAGTGAAGCATTTATGGAAAGAAAAAAAAACATTATAAAATTTGCATAAAGACTTTACATAAATAGTATATACTAATTTAAACTTTTGCACTGTTTGGAACTGAGAAAAGTTATTTACTGTGTATGATAAAAGTTATTTACGATTTCACTTGTGAGTTATTTGAGTTATTATAAAAAAAAAAGTATTCATATCATTAGTTTCCGAGATAACAACTTGTTACAGTCTTAGTTCACATTTATTCACAGAATCAGAATCTGGGGGAAAAAAAATTATATTTGGATGCCAAAAAAAAAAGAGCATAAATAAATATAATTCAAAGAAAAACAAAAAATATGAAAAAATAGTTTCTTCCACCAATTTCAAGGATTCGGTTTCCCATCCAAAGGATTTTGTTTTCCTTAATTTTCTTGCCTTTTCAAATACCAAAAAGAAAAATTGATAAAAATTATAAATATTTCAAAGAAAAGGAGCAAATTATTGATTTCCTTTCCTTTTTGCGAACTAAAGAAGGCCTTATAATTCAAGATATTAGTTGTTAAATAAAAAAAAAGCTAGGAAAAAAATGGTTGCAAAAGTGGCAAATAGTTGAGAATATTTAATTTGCAAAAACTATGTACACTGTTTAAAATACTCCGAATCATAGAATACTGTAATGATCATTTAAGATTTTGTTATGTCCAATAAATTTTTTTTTTTTTTTCAATTTGAAATTACAATTTGCAATTGTTTTATTTGATTGGGATAGATGAATGGTCTCACATGGGCCTTGCTGAATCAATAGTTTAGCTCAACTTTTTATTTTTGGATATTATTTTGGGATCCACCAATGGGGGATGTCCTTGCATGTGAATGTGTGTTAAGAGACGACCATTGGGAATCCCTTCCATATGTGAATGCAATCAACATTGAGGTCACCAAGGACTTCTCAAGTCAAGGTTTTGGTTTCTTGTATCCTTTGACTTGTCAAACATAGGCAAGTCTTCCCTATTCCTCACTTTCAATTCATTTTGGTCTCCATCACTCGCTCCTTATTTTCCAATCAACTCAATTTATTCAGAAATTTTCATCTAAATGTACGAAATTTATGTTAATTTTACGAGAAAAAATGAGTCTGAAAAATTACGGAAGAAAGAATGACCTGCCAACTGAGCTGGCGTACGTGCTGATAGCGCAGCAGAATTCGTTAACTGACTTGTCTGTATGAGGTGAAGGCCGAACCTCCATTTGAGTTGGAGGGTCGGAAAGTGAAATGATCGTTGCAAAACATGCAATCCAAAAACTCAAATAGAGGGTCGGAAAGTGAAACTGAAATTAACATAAATTTTGTCCCTTTAGACAAAAAATATTGCAATTTATTAGCACATCTTAAACCTTTCATTTAAGATATTAGATATTGTATGAATAACATCAAAATTAATTATGAATGTAATATGCTCTAAGACGGCCTTGGTATATCATGTTTCAGAGATCTCCTTATGGATATCACATGTTGGCTAATATTAATGGAATTTGTTAATTATCTAAGAAGATTAGTTTAAATATAAATATATTTAAATACGAATAGACAAGATCTCACTTTGTTCATGGGCACAGGACGGGTCCTGGTCCAGGGCAGTCAGGACGACCGTTCAGGACCCACCGATCAGGAGGGCCCAAAAAAATTAGTTTAAATATAAAAATATTAATAATCTTGTATCTAAAATATAACTAGTATGCACCATTTTCCTGTCTTAACACAGAACATTTGTGGTTTAGTGATTATTGTGTTAGACTTCTATATTAGAGGTCCTTAACTTAATTCCTGGTGGTAACATTTTTTAATTTACTTTTATTTTTTGTATTTTTTGTATTATGTATGTGGGCTCTATTTTGAAAGTTCGACTCGAGCCCTATTAGCTCATTGTCGACCCTGTGCGCATGGGCATATATTAAATATGTTAAGTAACTTAAGAAGTAGCTTAGAGGGAGCAATGCAGACATCAGACGGGGCCGGTATGGTTCGAGCCTCCGAATCTTAAGGACGTGTAGGTATGTGTGCATTAATAAAAGAAAAACTTAAGAAGATACTTGGTTTATATTAAGTTATATAGTAATTCTTCATATTCATGTACATGACAATATGATTTTTAACCCTGTATACGTACATATATGAGATATAAAAGTTTAGGGGGGAGTTACACTATACATTTAGACTTGTATAGGTATATACATTGTTGCTTCATATATCAAGGTATATAGTAATTCTTCACATTCATGTACATGACAATATTTATGTTTAACCCTGTATACGTACATATATGAGATATAGAAGTTTAGGGGGAGACATACACTATACATTTAGACTTGTATCGGTATATACATTGTTGCTTCATTAATCTTACTTCCAAACGGATTAAATACACGTGCACGTTCTTGTCTTGCGCATGTACAATTTAGACTTGTACGTATATGTTATTTATCTTTTATTTATTATCTAAGAATAATTTTGTTCCATCTATTTTTTTTTCTTAGGAATTTTTTTCTTCAGTTTTTTTTCCTTTAAAAAAAAAAATTCCGAAATATTTAGATATTCACCAAACATGTAAAATATAATTTTATAGAAAATTTAAATCCAACAAATTTAATTTCCAGAAATATAGAAATTTCAGCTATATATTATTCCGCGTACCCAAAGCACATAAACGTTTAAGGAGGAGGAATACACTATATATTCCACAACTTTGAAAATTTATACCATTTTTTTTTCAAAGTTTTTAGAAATTATCCAAAATCTATCAACGGACAACCAGTACCCAAAGTCTAATTGGGTCTAAACCTGGTACCCTTATACAAATTAAAAAAAAAAATTCAGCTTAGGGTGTCACATATATATGGATATTAGGGATTTGGTCTATAAATTGACCGATGTTAGGGTTGGATCTCGAAATCAGAACAGTGATTTCGATACCAAAACTCTAACTTTCATCAATTTCGAGACCTGAACCCCCAACCCCTAATATCCATGTGTATGTAAGACCCTAAAACTATTTTTTTTATAATGATAAATATGCATATTGACATGTGCAAACATGCAAAATATCAGATTCATATCACCTTTCATCCTAGAGAAAAGAACACAAAATACTTAAATTACTAAAATATGTTTTCTAAATTTTTAATTATTTAGTTCTAGGGTCTCACATATATATGGATATTAGGGATTTGGTCTATAAATTGACCGATGTTAGGATTGGATCTCGAAATCAGAACAGTAATTTCGAGACCAAAACTCTAACTTCCGTCAGTCAATTACGAGATCCAAACCCCCAAACCCTAATACCACCAACCCCTAATATCCATGTGTATGTGAGACCCTAAAACTATTTTTTTTTTATAATGATAAATATGCATATTGACATGTGCAAACATGCAAAATATCAGATTTATATCACCTTTCATCCTAGAGAAAAGAACACAAAATACTTAAATTACTAAAATATGTTTTCTAAATTTTTAATTATTTAGTTATAGGGTCTCACATATATATGAATATTAAGAATTTGGTCTATAAATTGACCGATGTAAGGATTGGATCTAGCCTACACGGACAGTGATTTCGAGACCAAAACTCTAACTTCCGTCGATTGCGAGATCCAAACCCCCAAATCCTTATACCCCCAACTCCCTAATATCCATGTGTACGTGAGACCCTAAAACTAATTTTTTTATTATATATGATAAATATGCATATTGACATGTGCAAACATGGAAAATATCAGATTCACATCACCTTTCATCCTATAGAAAAGGAGGAGGAAAAAAAAAAGATTCCGGATCAGACTGTTCCCATGAAGGAAGGATAAGAATCTCGGCGTACGTCATCAGTAGTGAATATACCTATAAAAAAGCACCCATCCATCCATCAAAGAAGAGAGAACAGAAGAGAAGAGGAGAGAGTCATGGCCATGGGCAGTGAATCTAATGGCGGTGCTGCTGCCAAGATGGAGGAGGGAGAGGAGATGGTGGAGAGGAGCCACGGCCACACGACGACGAGAAGAAGGAACACCAATCGAGACCGAGAGGAGGAGGAAGTCGAGGCCGAGGAGGCCGCGGCGGCCGCGGGGGCGGGGGGCGTGAACGACCCGATGTCGATCGAGAGGGTGTTCGAGGGGCAGGCGGTGCCGTCGTGGCGCGAGCAGCTGACGTTCCGCGCCTTCGTGGTGAGCTTCCTCCTGTCGATCATGTTCAGCGTCATCGTCATGAAGCTCAACCTCACCACCGGCATCATCCCCTCCCTCAACGTCTCCGCGGGGCTGCTCGGCTTCTTCTTCGTCAAGACCTGGACCAAGCTGCTCGAGAACGTCGGCCTGCTCAACCAGCCCTTCACCAGGCAGGAGAACACCGTCATCCAGACCTGCGTCGTCGCCTCCTACGGCATCTCCTTCAGCGGTACGTAACGTGCACCCCCCTAGCTCGACACGAATACGACACGGCATGATACGATCACAGCCAGCACTCGGTCATCATGAGCTTCATGTGTTCTACATGTACTTTTGATTTTTCGGTCCAATTGCTTTTGCATCGATATGAATACGGCACGATACGATACAAACACACCGTAATCGCATAGATTCATCGTGAGCTTGGAGCTTGGTGTGTTCTCAAAGTGACTATCTCGATTTCGAAATCATGACCTCTACTTTTACTTTTATTTTTATTTTTCCATCGGAGTTTGATTCTTCGAGTTTGTTTTATTTGTGTTTGAATTTTTGTTTCGTTAATTGGTTAATTGTTCAATCGAACTCTTTTAAATTTCTTTTTCTTTTTAGATCTTGATTATTTATAGTATTGAAGTTTGTGGTCCTGTTCTATCTATGAATCCTTATTCCTTGGTGCTTTGATAGGTGTGCCATCAGTGTCAGTTTTGCTTAGTTGTGATACTGTACAGTTGTAATTACACTGGCAGAGTCATGCCCTATCTTTTAATTCTAATTATGGATTTTTATTCGCTGCACCACCTCTAGATTTCTTTTTTAGACTCTACCCAACTTATGTCATTGTGTCCCACTCCTATTTGAATGGTGTCCGAAATTTACATCTTATATATGATTATAAAATATTAAATTGGGATTAGCTTTGATCTTCATTTGAGAAAAAAAATGTATCAATTGACTAAATAAATCTTTGGGATCCTACGATGACTTACAAGTATGAGGTAAAAATAAATGTTTTCAATATAAAGTGATTTGACTGAGAATTTAATATTCATTTGTAGTATTAAAAAAAAAAAATTTCAAAGCAGAGATTTTGAGCATTCATTGGGAGATATTTGCCAATATCTGGAGAGAAAAAAAAATTGGTGGCTCATTCATTCTTCTATACTAGTAAATGTACGTGTTTATAATAAGAATATTATCTAATTACAGTAAAATATTTCTTCTAACTCATGTGGTTAAGGTGGAAGGTATTCTTCTTGTTTGGTTGAGTTTGATTTTCCGTGTTAAATATATATAACAAATTTAATTTTTTTCCAAATTTTTTTTACATAATTTATTTTTTAAAAATAAAATGGTCCATGATATAATTACGGCTTAGACGGCTCACTTTTGAGCAGTTTTGAAGCCTTGTTATATAGTGGAAGATTTGTTTGGACATTACAATGAGATCTTGATTTAGTTATAGTATTGGCTAGTTTTCCTCCCACTAATATGGATACGAACATGGACACAATCATAGATATAGGATATGAATATTTTTAAATGGTATAATATTAGTTATCTATGTCGCACGAATAGAGACATTTACACGGGCATGGACACCAATACGATATGGATACATACATCATTTTGTCGTATCCGTGCAACATAGTCTAGGTAGTGCTAAGAATATATATTTTTACTCCAATGGAACCAATTTGACTCTTTCCAATAATGTATATGCAATAATCAGTAAAATGTTGAATGGAGCAAACTGCAAGTTAGGTTGATGTTGCTTTTCTTTTTATTCCTTCCCCCCCTTTTTTTTGGTTTGTAAAGAGTTTGTTGAGACAAAGACACTTATTTGGACACTTCTAGTAAGCAAATAGGTATCTTCCTATTGACGCATCATTTTTTGTCCAGCCTACCTATGTTTGTTCAGTCATATTTGGTAAGAACTATTAAGACTTCTACTTGGTTCTTGTCATGTTGGATTATTCTCATAAATGGATTTTTAAAATTAAGAACTCATGAGTTCCTCCAGGTTTTTGCTCCTTGATTAGGCCGGCAGACCACATGACAGTGACAAATATTGTTTCTTCAAGAGAGATTGTGACATCAATATTATCTTAATACGATGAAGATTTTGATCACAAAAAAAAACTAAAATAAACAGTTCCGACAAAAAATAATTGTTTATATCGACAAAAAAGAGAGGATAATAATTGATTGATATTGTTGTTGCTTTTTTGAATTGATGAATGCACTCACAAACTATGAGAGTCTTGGTTAGATCAGTGAACAATCATTTATTGCTTGATAGTACCTATGTTGCACAAATACGAACACTAATGGATAATAATATGGGTACATATAGACATGATAATAATATGGGTAACATACTTTAATAGGTTAAAAAAGTAATTACTATGTTGCGTGAATATGGACAACACTATAAGGTTAGAGTACTTGATATTATCTCGCATCAAAATAAGTTCTGGACCCAACTTTATGATATTGATGTGTTGCACAACAAACTTAATTGGTTCTAAACTTTAAAGAGTCAAAATTCATGGCCAGGGAAAAAAAATTGTTCGAGTAAGCAGAAATTATATCAAGAATAAACTCGAGAGCTGAAGTGATTTTATCTATACATTTTGGGCAAAGACGAAATTAACAGACATTGAATGGAAAAATTAACAAACACCATAAGCAAAGAACACGAAAGACTATAAGATTTCATTTTCTATCCATGATAAATAAGTCACAATTCATTTGGAACAATATTTATGTATAGGGCTTTTGGTAGTTCAGAAGTGGAACTGATACATGATTTGAAGGTTTTTCCAATATGGTGGTGTCAGTCTAGGTTGCATAGACATAAATTCGGATACGTATATTATACTTTTAGGAAATTTATGGTACGGGAATCACATCTATATGGTTATATGTATACTTTAGTAAAAAAAAAAACTCATACATATCAGTTATATTAGATATACTAGTATTTATATATGTCCATATTTTTACAGTAGTAAGTGTTGAAAAGATATAAAAGGACCCCCCTTCAAAAGAAATGTGAAATGTTAGTATCTAATATCTCAGTTATGTTTAGTATGATTGAAATCACTTCATCTTATGTTTTGGGCTTCTCGGAAACCTAGATATCTACACTCAAAATGAATGTCGAGTACTCGGATACATGCTAGACACGGATACGGTCCTCTGGATAAGTATCCTTGCAGCGTAGGACTCAGTCTCCAGTAATTGCATTTACAAAGATAATTTCCGCAAGTATGCAATTACAATTGAAAAGAACATGCGAGACACGGATACTGTCCTCTGGATAAGTATCCTTGCAGCATAGGACTCAGTAATTGCATTTACAAAGATAATTTCCGCAAGTATGCAATTACAATTGAAAAGAACCACCTCACATGTATGCTTACAAATTCCTTAAACAAAAGGCCGAAACCTTGGAAAATAAGATCAACTCTTATGAATTGCTTTACGGACATAGATACAACACAGGGTTGTGGATATCTGCAGCTAATTAACTAATATGAAGAGCACAATTTTCTATTCATATCTAGGGGATGCTAAAAGAATCCACAAAACTATATGCTTATGTTGCGGGCCTCTCGGAAACCTAGATATGTACACTCGAAATGAATGTCGAGTACTCTGATACATGCTAGAAACGGATACGCCCCTCTGGATAAGTATCCTTGAAACATAGGTCTCTAGTAATACTATTACAAAGATGATTCCCGCAACTATGCCATTACAATTGAAAAAAAATCAACTCACATGTATTCACATGTATGCTTACGGATTCCTTGAACAAAAAGCTGAAACCTTGGAAAACGAGAGAACTCTTATGAATTGATTTATGGACACGGATACGATCCTTTGCAGGAGTATCAGTTCAACACGGGTATGTGCAACTAAGCAGTTAAAATGAAAAACTATAATTTTCTCTTAATATCTAGGGGATGCTAAAAGAATCAACAAAACTATATGCTTATGAATTCCTTAACAGAAGTAGATCCCTGTTAAAAACTTGTTCTTTTTCCTCCTGAGTTAAATCTCATATTTTGCATCATAACAGGTGGCTTTGGTAGCTATCTCTTCGCTATGAGCGGAAAGATCGCCAATCAATCACTAGAACAGAGCAATGCACAGAACATCAAGGAGCCGAAGCTGGGTTGGATGATTGGTTTCCTCTTCGTTGTCAGTTTCCTTGGCCTCTTCTCTGTTGTCACACTAAGAAAGGTAAATTCCTTCTTTCTATCAGATCCTACAAAAAGTACCCATTCAATGAAGTTTCTTGCAATCTTTGGGCATGGTTTGGTTCTCGGAAGGAAAATCAATTAGAATTCCTGTCATGACCATTTGATTTTCCTTCCAGTGTTTGGATGGTGTAATGTTCCAATAACATTTGAGTAGAGATATCGTCGTCCTAAATTTTCGTAATAAATGCTGAAATAGAAGTAAAAATCAATCATATGGATTTGTGCACTCATACCTGTATATGATTCATTGCCGTCGCAGATTATGATCATAGACTACAAGCTGATCTACCCAAGTGGCACTGCAACTGCTTACCTGATCAATGGCTTCCACACACCCGAGGGCGCCAAGCTTGCCAAGTAACTTCTTCTTCCTCCTCTTCAAACACTCCATGAATTTTTCCTCTCCATCCCGCCATTAACTTGAGCTCCAAAACTTGATGATGTTGTAGGAAACAAGTAAAAATGCTGGGCAAGTTCTTTGCTGGGAGCTTCGTCTGGGGGTTCTTCCAGTGGTTCTACACTGCAGGCGAAGACTGCGGCTTCGCCTCCTTCCCTTCCCTCGGTCTCAAAGCCTATGCCAACAAGTAACTAACATTCCCAAACAACAACACTTTTTGTGATTTGTCAGTACATTTTTTATGTTGTTCTTGTTGTTGTTGACACTTTTTGTGATTTCTCAGCACATTTTTGTTGTTGTTATTGTTGACACTTTTTGTGATTTGTCAGTACCTTTTTGATGTTGTTGTTGTTTACACTTTTTGTGATTTGTCATTACATTTTTGTTGTTGTCATGCTCTTATGATGATGATGATCAATCCATGGTGTTGGTGTTGTTTGCAGGTTCTACTTCGATTTTTCTGCTACTTATGTAGGGGTTGGGATGATCTGCCCTTACCTAGTGAACATCTCTGTGCTCTTGGGTGGCATTCTCTCGTGGGGCGTTATGTGGCCTCTCATAGGGAACAAGAAAGGCGATTGGTACTCGGCAGACCTCTCGCCCTCCAGTCTCCATGGCCTGCAAGGATACCGGGTAGGCGAGCATTTTCCGGGTTTTGGAAAGTGGTTCTGTTTCGGTTTTGAAAATACAAAAAAAAAAAAAAATATTCAGTTTCGATTTTATATTTTGGTCCATTGCAACTGAAACAACTCATACAATTATTAAATATCCTCAATTTTATACATATCTTATGATTAGAAATGTACTTTTTTTGTGTATTTTAAAAATAAAAATACTATGTGTGTTTTAAAACCAAACTTTGATAAGATATTCGGTTCGTTTCAAAAAGGTTCGATTTTGATTTCGAAAATGCTAAGAAAAAATTATTCGGTTTCCGTTTCGGTTCAAAATCGAAAAACCGAATCTTATTCAATTATTATATACTCTTAATTTTATGCATATTGTATTATTAAAATTATGTATTTTTTTTGTATATTTTGAAAACAAGAATTATATGGATGTGTTTTAAAGCCAAACATTGATAATATATTCGATTCAGTTTGAAATAAAAGAAGATACCGTACCGTTTTGGTTTTGAAGATACTAAAATTTCATATTCGGCTTTAATAAGACTTATGCAATAATTAAATACCATCGATTTTATGATTATTTTATGATTAAAAAAATATATTTTTTTGTATATTTTGAAAATAATAATTATATGTATGTCTTTGAAAGTCAAATTTTGATAATTTAATAACAAAATTTTGAAATACAACAAATATATGTATAAAAATTATAACTTTTAAAAATAAGTTAACCATAATTCCAACTATGATTTCATCCATTATGCGATAAAAATAATCCAACAAACCAATAAACTTAATCGTTTGGTTCCGGCTTTGCTAATTATTGTTCAATTTCAATTTTGGATTTTTAGAATTTCAATTTTTACTCGGTTGCGGCTATTTCACTGACATGGAACCATCAAACAAGTTTAGCTCTGTTTAGTTGTTGATTCTTCTCTACTAATCTTAGACCCTGTTTGGTTCACTATAATGTTACTATAATACGATTATGTACAACAACTTAATCTTAATTTTCCGCAGGTATTCATCGGAATTGCACTGATCCTCGGCGACGGCCTGTACAACTTCTTCAAGGTCCTGTCCCGCACCATCTCCGGGATGGTCGCCCAGGTGCGCAGCAGCAAGCTCGGCCCGTCCTCCGGCACGCAACCCGTCTCGGACGACGGGATGCCCGTCGCGACGACCCCGGCTGCCGTCTCCTTCGACGACAAGCGCCGCACCGAGCTCTTCCTGAAGGAGCAGATACCCAAGCCCGTCGCGCTCGGCGGCTACGTCCTCGTCGCTGCCATCTCCATCGTCACTGTGCCCCACATCTTCCATCCGCTCAAGTGGTACTGTTATCGATTACTCTGTACTTTAGAGTCTGAAATTAAATTATAAATAATCGTTCCGTACTGGTGCTTACAGTTTAATAACGATCTTCCAATACACAATAGTTCTTCTCTTACGGTAGTAGCACTACACCGCAGGAACACGACAAAACGATATTAGTAGTCTCTCTCTTTCTTAGATGGATGAATGGATTATTTTCAATACTTCAAACACTTACACCTTTATAAATAACAAAAAGACAATGGAAAGGAAACACATTTTTAAATTAAAATTAGTTCAATAGATATTAGATTCCTTATAATTGGACACACTTATTAGAAAATAATAATAGTAGGAACACGACAAAACGATATTAGTAGTCTCTCTCTTTCTTAGACTTATTGTTAAATGGATGAATGGATTATTTTCAATGCTTCAAACACTTACACCTTTATAAATAACAAAAAGACAATGGAAAGGAAACACATTTTTAAATTAAAATTAGTTCAATAGATATTAGATTCCTTATAATTGGACACACTTATTAGAAAATAATAATAATTATTATTAATTAATAATTCAAATACATATTCACTTTTCCAATAGGTACCACGTCCTCGCCGCCTACGTCGTGGCACCCGTCCTGGCCTTCTGCAACGCCTACGGCTGCGGCCTCACCGACTGGTCCCTCGCCTCCACCTACGGGAAGATCGCCATCTTCACGATCGGCGCGTGGGCGGGGGCCGCCCACGGCGGGGTCCTCGCGGGCCTCGCCGCGTGCGGGGTCATGATGAGCATCGTCTCCACCGCCTCCGACCTCATGCAGGACTTCAAGACCGGCTACCTGACGCTCGCCTCCCCCCGCTCCATGTTCATCAGCCAGGTCATCGGCACCGGCATGGGCTGCGTCGTCGCCCCCTGCGTCTTCTGGCTCTTCTACAAGGCCTTCTCCGACCTCGGCAACCCGGGCACCGAGTACCCGGCCCCCTACGCCCTCGTCTACCGCAACATGGCCATCCTCGGCGTCGAGGGCTTCGGGTCCCTCCCCAAGCACTGCCTCACCCTCTGCTACATCTTCTTCGCCGCCGCCGTCGCCGTCAACCTCGTCAGGGACCTCGTCCCGAAGAGGGTCTCCAGGTACATCCCCCTGCCGATGGCGATGGCGATCCCGTTCTACATCGGCTCCTACTTCGCCATCGACATGTGCGTCGGGAGCCTGATACTCTTCGTCTGGGAGAGGATAAACAAGGCCAAGGCCGACGCGTTCGCCCCCGCCATGGCCTCGGGGCTCATATGCGGGGACGGCGTGTGGACGCTGCCGCAGTCGGTGCTCGCCCTGGCCAAGGTCAAGCCGCCCATCTGCATGAAGTTCTTGTCGAGGGGCACCAACGTCTTGGTCGACAATTTCCTCAACAAATCATAATTATTCATCAACCTAAGCTAAGCTAAGCTATACAAAGGAGTCGAGCAATGGCTTATATTTATATACATATTAGTGTAGGAGTCGAAGAAAGATTGATTGCTACGTGTTTGTGTTCTTAGTTTCATATCATTGTATAAATACTCTTTGGTTACTGTTTGATTCTTATTTTTCATCTCAATTGTAATATATATTAGGTTGTATGTAATGTTTTGGGTTCTATGTTTGAAGGATAAGACACAACACAGTATGGACATGGTGACACCGAAACGATACATACTTGGGTTGTCAAGGATGCATCCAATATGAATCTCTATAGCTTCTATTCTAAGTCGCAATCATAATTTGTTGAGGAACTGTCTGGTAAGATAAGGTTTTTCTACTTCCAAAAGGAACTCCTTGCCCTGAAAATCTAGTTGTTAAAAATTTCAACTGATTTCAATTACATAGCAACCATGAAAAAGAAAAGTCTAACATACAAAGCACCTAGATAATCTGATTGGCACAATGGGTGCCAAAAAAATAGCCCTCAAGGTACATACATACAATAACGATACAACACTTTGAATCGAGCGGAGGACCGCGCAGCAAACCGTGCTAACACAGATGGACCGCGCAGCAAACCATGCTAACACAGATGATAGGGCCCGGTGCTAGCAGGGGACCTGGAGCCAAGGGAGGGCTGCCACATCAGCGCGGCCTGCCATGCGCGATCCTCCCTCGATTCGGTAGATACTTTTCATAACAATAACCCCTCACCAAAAGTTCAAAAATTCTAAGCTTCCTTTCATCGATGGTCCCGTTGATGCTATTTTGGAGATCAATATCGACTATTATCAGATCATATTTGATTGCTAAAGAATATTGTTTCTTGTTGACTAGGTGAGAATGACAGATGATTGTTCACTGCTGTCGAGACCAGATAAAGAAATAATGATCTACAATAACATATATGATCTATAATAACAATCTATGCCACAGTATCGACGGTAAAATATTGTCAAGTACTCAATATATAACTACAACATATATGATCTACAATAACAACCTGTACTCAAATCACATACAGCTAAGGAAGATATGAATGTAGGAAAGATAGCAATAACATTGATTCAACTAGAGTCTACAAAATGATCATATGTGACAAAAATGTATCGGAGATAAATTCGATAACGAAAACACAATCTAAATAAAGAAATAATGGCCTAGAGCTCCCAGAAGTCAACTCACGGCAAATGGAACATCGAAAATCTGTCTCAGCTAGCATCGTCATATAGTCCAAGTATGTGGGGCATAACATCTCCTAAAAATATGTTAATCCAGTCAGGATTGGAGCGAAGTACATAAACTGACAACAGTTCCATTAAATTGACAAAAATAATAAATAGCAGTAAGCAATGAAATACATGAAGGATAGGTAGAACTGAACAATAAACAAGTAGGGAAATCATGTGAGCATGTCATGGTAACAATGTATTGTAAGTAATCAGGAGTACAGTGTAACAGCAGGTAAAAATCTAATAGAATATGTACTACTACTAAACAATGCCTTGAGATATTAGTTTATTATGTGATCGGCTTGGGACTAGAATCAGGCTATCCATATGACCGACTATGCACAAGTACAAGCACAGGTAAACCTGAAAATCAGGCCGACCGTACATGAAAGCTATGCACAAGTACAAGTAAGGTCAGGCTACACCCTATGTGTGGCGAGGGTGAGCTATGCACAAGTGAGTAAACAAGTAGGGTACGATCACATAATCTACTAATATCTTCTCATCCCCCGACTAGTATAATGGATCCAACCATGGCACGTTATGACACATGATTCTCTAAAAGGGTACACTACCAAAATACAGTAAATTGGCGACGAACATTTAGCGACGAATTTCAACCGTCGCTAATAGCGACGGACGCCTGACTACAATTCGACGGTTTTTTCGCCGAATGGCAGGCAATAATTTTTTTTAATTTTAATGGCGACAATCGGTCGCCAATCCGTCGCTATATCGTCGGCGATATATCAACGAAAACAGTAGCCGTCGCTATGTCGTCGCTAAGTTGTCAAAAGTTGGCAGGAAAATGGTGGAAAAATTTGTGCGAAAATTCACGACTACGTAGTGACGGATATTCCGTCGACAAGCTAAAAGAAAATTGCGACGGTCGGGCGGCAGAATTTAGCCGTCGCTAATCCGTCGCTACGTTCCCAGCCCTAGCTTAAATTGAACCGACGGGGGAAATTTTTCATTCCCCCCAAAAATTTCTCTCACATCTCTCTCTCTCTCCCTCTTGTGCGCGCGCAGGACAGACTCTCTCAAGTACACCCCTCTCTCTCTCTCTTGGTGGTCGGGGGCGGCGAGGGAGGCCGCAGTGGTGGGGGTGGCAGTCGGCGGTGGTGGGGGGTGTAGGGCAGCGTCGGGCCGGCGGTAGGGGGTGACGGTCGGTGGGGTTCGACGGTGGTGGGGGGGAGGGGGCGGTCGGTAGGGTTCGACGATGGTGGGGGTGGGGGTCGCGGGGTGTGGGGGGTAGGGGAACGGAGGTAGGCCGGGGGTGGTACGGGTGGGGTTCGGCGGTGGTGGGGGGTGGCGGTCGGTGGGGTTTGGCTCAAGAACTGATATAAAAATCAGTCAAAGACTGATAAACAAATTAGTCCAAGAACTGATATAATCAGGTCATGACTGATACAATCAGTCCAAGATTGATACCCAATTAGTCCATAACTAATCTCTAATTCAGTCCATGACTGATTTCAAATCACCCTTCCTGTTGCCTACCAAACACTCAGGTAACTGCCCCTATATCCATCTACTATTTTATCAGTTCACTCCCACTTCTTTTCACTCCACTCTAACACACAACACACTCTAGTATTATAGGCTCTCATGACTCACCTTCACCCCCATATCCATATGTAACATTACACATATAGCTACAATATATAGGTGCCTAGTACAGACAATAATATATTCACATAAACTCTTTAGCATAAATACGAATACATATAGATACATTCGAATCCCTGGGTTCAGTCCCCTTACTGTTTGGCTCGACTGAACCCTTCTTCTCCCCCTTGCTGCCTATGCTCTGTAATATCCAATATTGATACCCACAAAATGAAAGTAGTATCAATATGTCAATACCAAAATTCCTAATATATATAAATCTTTATAACATGGTCTACACAATTCCTTATCTACAATAGAGACTCTGATACCACAAAAGACTCACAGATACTTGAATTTCTAATATACGTGCACACTTAGTTACTGCTTCTATTGACTGGGTTTCCCTTCACTCTCTATCAACCCACTATCCTGCTGTCAGTGTTGTGCACTGATGCACTGGGGAAGCCATCTTTATAACATGGTCTACACAATTCCTTAATTATGCATTCATGCAATATTCAGAAACTTGTTTACAGTACATATATGTAGAGGACACACTCAAAACATCCCTCTAAATGCACACATACATATATAAGTATAGGTTTATATATACATAGGCACATATATAGGCCACACACACATGTAAACTCAAATCTAACCGTACGTTTCATGAGATATCATGACACCTTGCCACGTATCCTATTTAGGATACACGCCCAAAATTTCAACTCAAAATGGACACAAAAATCCTATCACGCCCCAGAACCAGAATACTGGAGAGCGGAGAAATGACTCAGCCAGCTACGTATTACGGGTAGATGATTACCGTATAATACGATCAATGCTGTCTAAAAGACGAGGGGGTGCATACTACATGAAAGTCTCACTATGGTTACTCCACATCTATTGTCTCAATCATTCAAATAAGAAACAGAAATAGAGAACATGTAAGATAAAGCAGTAAGGCGTCCCAAACGCTCAGTCAAAATATTCTTGATATCTGACCTTACAAAGCATAGCCAGATGATGTTGCAAAGTATACACAATTATTATCAGCTGCAGTCTGACTTAATTACAATTATGTAAAAGTGAGTACAAGACAATCCGACTAATATGTCGGTGCCAAACGGCAAAGTATAAAGTAAGTAACAAAACGAGTGGTGAAGTAAAGAACCCACTCGAGTCCTCCTGCGATCATTCCTCTAGTATTGACCATCTTGGAGGTGGAAGTAAGCTGGATCCTCGGGGACCGGCTCTAAATCTGGCCATGCAAAACCAGAGAGGTTAGACCTCTAATAGCAAGTACCGCAAGGAAGCACGATATGAAGGATGAAACCAGTAAATAAGAGAATATAATAATAGATCTCTGCTTGCCACTGGGATTCACATAACATCACGACACTTCGAACCAATCTCCCAACCAAACAAGGACAGAAGTTGGCCCGTCATGTCCTGACCTTCTGATCATCTCAGTTAGGTAACAGAGTAGATACAGTACACAAACAAATTAATTTAAACGGCCATTCAACTACTACGGCTTGCTACTGTGATTTCCAAGTTATCCTGGATATATGCAATAAAGGATTCCTCAGTTCTTACTATGTGCAAGCAAGGCTAGTTTACCCATTCAATCAATTGCACCAATCATGAATTAGACGAGTCCTAGCAGGACGCCCGTCATCAATATACAATATACAATAAATAATATAACCAGATACCGCTCCATGCCCGTGTGGCAGGTTTGCAGTATCTGTGGGGACCAGTCGGCCTGTCGGGCACTACTAGTCCCAAGAGGGCTGCCATGTAAGAACTCGGGAATCCGTTCTCTCCATGAAATCATTATTTTACTTAACTTAATAGCCTCTATGTTAAGCGAAGTCCCATGCCGTGGATCATGGTCATTCAAATGAGTACTTTCGTACGGGGTACGATATGCATTTCTACAACAATACCAGTGCAGTTAGGTTGTAAGTCTTACATAGCTTAATACAACAATCAAAACTAACCACGAAATAATCATACCTTGACCATAAAGTACACATGCTGCTTTCGTAATAGTTAGATAAATAAATAACTGAAGCCTGCATGTATCTGTATGCCAATGTTTTGGGACCAACCAGTCGATTATAATAGTTCATAATATGAACGTGTCTCATTCATTCAATCCAATAAGACGACTAGCCAGCCTCTTAGTTCCAACTAGGAATACATGATCAATTATTAATCGAGATAACCAACTATCATATTATAATGTCAAGACAATAATTAATGTTAATAAAAGCCAAGGTAATTAATCAAGGTCAATCAATGTCAATCAATGTCAATCAATGTTAATTTGGAACAAGGATCAGCCAAAAGGCTTTAGAATCAGAGTTCATGCGACCAGGAAATCATGCGGCTAAGGAAGCTTAAATTCATGCGGCTGGGACAACATGCGCCTATGCGGCTAGGACCACACGCGCCTAAGCGGCCGGGGTTTAAAATAGCCCTATGCAGCTTAGCAATGCCCAAGCCATGCGGCTGAAAAAGGTTACAGTCTCATGCGGCTACGGTTAACATGCGACCATGCGGCCAAAAAAAATTCTATGCGGCTGGGGGATAGCAAACGCCATGCGGCTCAAAATGACATGCGTCCCTGCGGCTCGAAATGACATGCGCCCATGCGGCTGAACATGGGGTAAGCCTATATGCGGCTAAGGAAAACTAATTTTATACGGCTAGAATAAGTACAATCCTATATGCGGCTGAGAGGTCATGCAGCGCCATGCGGCTGCGGGACCGAATGCATATGCGGCTAGCTAAGAACTCATGCGGCAGATAAGCCTCATGCGGCTGACTAAGCCCATGCGGCTGGGATTGGAATCAGTCTTATGCGGCTCAAACGAATGAACTCATGCGGCTGGAATGCCCATGCCCATACGGCCAGGGGACTTGCCGCATGAAGACTCATACGGTCAAGCTTTGTCATGTGGCCAGAACTGTTCTTCTTCTCCGAATTTCTAAGGACAGAACCATGGAAACCATTGCTTCCAAGCTCTATAATTCCTTCATTCTAAGCCAAAATCTGAACTTCCATAGGTCAAAATAGGGTAGAACGAAATTCTCTACAATATGGAACCATTAAAACTTGGAGATAACAAAGTTTACTAGATCAAAACCTAAGAAATCCGAAAATACAATAAATTTAGATCTACAATAAATAAGCCATGGAAATCGAAAATGCCAAGTACTAAAGAGACTTAGAATCAATTAAGGAAGATGATAGAACAATAAAAATGGGGATCCATCAAGAAGCAAGTTGGTACTTGCCTAGTTCTCCTAGGTTGGTGAAAGAGTTATGAGGAAGAAGAAGAGTAATGGTGAAGTAATGAAGAGAGAGAAAGGGGATGAGCTTTAAATGGAAGGGGTGGTGGTAGGTAGGGGTTTGGTTCGGTTCATGATGAACCACATGAATAAGCCAATCTAAACCGATCCTAAAGCAAAGCTAAAGCAGGGTATAAGAGCAGGAAGTCAAATACAGAAATAAAATTGCAGGAAATTAATTAACATGAATTTAAAGGAACTTAAATACAGAGCAGTACATGATGAATATAAAATAAATACATCCTAAAATAAATACATCCTAATAGTATATGTATTAAAAATACGTATTCTGGGAACGGAAAGTGACATCTCTACCCTCCTTAGAAAAAATTTTGTCCTCGGAATTTCAAATTCGAGCAGGATAGAAACATCAAAGCTAACTAATCCAAGCATAAGCAATTGAGTAAGCAATCATTTCACAATGCCAATAGCAAGTAACATATCTCTGTTTAACTATTGATGACACCAATCAATTCTACTCATAAGGTGACAAGCATGAGGAGTTAAGACAATCAAGGTATACAGGAAGAAATATACCTTTTGAGTCAAACAGGTGTGGATACCGTGATCGGATATCATCCTCACGTTCCCACGTTGACTCTCCTAAAGTGTGATGACCCCAAGCAACCCGGACAAGGCTAATTGTTCGGTTCTTGAGTATCTTCTCTCTTCGGTCCAAAATGGACACATGCTGCTCCTCGTAAGACAAGTTGGTACCAACAACCAGCTCAGAATGATCAAGGATATGGCTTGGGTCTGATACATACCTTCGTAATTAAGATACATGGAACACATCATGCACCTCTTGTAACGAAGGTGGAAGGGATAAACGATAAGCAATATCGCCTATCCGATCGAGGATAACAAACGGGCCCACGTATCTCGGACTCAACTTCCCACGAACGCCAAATCTAATGACCCCACGAGTAGGTGAGATCCGCAGGAACACGTGGTCCCCAACAGAAAACTCTAGCGGCCTACGATGCTGGTCCGCCCAATGACGATGCTGATCCTGCGCAACTCGAAGTCTCTCTCTAATTCCTTTAACCACTTTTACTGTCTGAACAATCATTTCTGGGCCTAGCATCTTCCTCTCCCCGATCTTGTCCCATGCTAGTGGTGACCTACACTTCTTACCATATAGTGCTTCAAATGGCGCCATCTGGATACTAGCTTGATAACTGTTGTTGTATGAGAACTCGACTAAGTGCAGGTGGCTCTCCCAAGACCCTCCAAAATCCAGAGTGCATGCTCGCAACATATCTTCCAAAGTCTGGATTGTTCTTTCTGATTGTCCGTCCGTCTGTGGATGGTAAGCCGTGCTAAACCTTAACTTGGTACCCAGACTATGATGTAAACTCTTTCAGAAATGTGATGTAAAACGAGTATCTCTGTCTGACACAATACTAACATGGACTCCATGCTGCCTGACTATCTGCTGCATATACAACTCTGCCAACTTCTCTGTAGATTGTCCTACTCTGAAAGGAAGAAAGTGTGCTACCTTCGTAAGCCGATCTACGATTACCCAAATAGCATCCTTACCACTTGGTGATCTTGGTAAACCGGTCACAAAGTCCATTGTGATATGCTCCCACTTCCATTCCGGGATAGGAAGCGGTTGCAATAACCCAGCTGGCCTCTGCTGTTTTGCCTTCACTTGCTGACATACCAAGCAACGAGAAACGAATCTAGCTATCTCCCTCTTCATCCTGTTCTACCAGAAGTGTTGCTTGATATCTTGGTACATCTTGGTCCCTCCAGGGTGTATAGAATACTGAGAACTGTGAGCTTCTGCCATAACCTCCTGTCTGATATCTCCACTAGGTACACATAGACGTGATCCAAACCTAAGTGTACCATCTTCATGAATTTTCAACTCCTTTCTGAGTCCTGACTCACATTCTGCCCTAAGCTTCTGAATCCTTGGGTCCTGTGCCTGAGCTGTCTTGATCCTGTCTACTAAGTCGGATTGAATTTGTAGACTTGCCAGAATTCCTATATCACTAGGAAGTATAATTTCGATGCCCATCTCCTGAAGGTCTTCTAAGATATGCTTCTGTGTTGTCAACATAAATGCGCCACCTCTCCTGCTGAGAGCGTCTGCTACTACATTAGCCTTTCCTGGATGATACTGAAGCTCTACGTCGTAATCCTTGATCAGATCTAACCATCTTCTCTGCCTCATGTTCAGCTCCTTCTGAGTAAAGATGTACTTCAGACTTTTGTGGTCTGTGTACATGTCTACTCGATCACCGTACAAGTAATGCCTCCATAGCTTTAAAGCAAATACTACTGCCGCCAACTCCAAGTCATGAGTTAGATAATTCTTCTCGTAGTCTCGAAGTTGCCTAGATGCGTACGCTATCACCTTCTCATGTTGCATGAGGACACATCCAAGTCCTTTACCTGACGTATCACAATATACAGTAAAATCTCCGGATCCAACTGGCAATGTAAGAATAGGTGCTGATATCAACTTCTGCTTCAGATTCTCAAATGATGCCTGGCATTCTGCCGACCAGATGAATGGTACATCCTTCCGTGTCAAGCGGGTCATGGGTGCTGAAAGCCTTGCAAAGTCTGACACGAACCTTCTGTAATATTCTGCCAATCCTAAGAAACTCTGCACATCAGCTACGGTCTTGGGTACTGGCCAACTCTCTACTGCTTCTACCTTCTTGGGATCCACTGCTACTCCAGCTCCTGATATGATATGACCCAAAAATGAAATATAATCCGACCAAAACTCACTCTTGCTGAGCTTGGCATACAACTGATTCTCTCTCAGAACCTGTAACACTTTTCTGAGGTGGTCTTCATGCTCCTCTTCACTAGCAGAGTATACAAGAATGTCGTCGAGAAACACCACGACAAACTGTCACCCCCAGTTTTCGAATTAGGGGTATTTTTGTCATTTTTCAAGTTTTATAATTTTTAGGAATTTTATTTGATTTTATGTGATTTTTTTGGGATTTATTTGGGTTGGTTTGGATTTTATCCAATTCGGACTCAAATTGGAGACCCGGGTAGCCTGGACCCTAGCGGGACCCACATACTAGCTGGATTTGGCCCACATACCATCCTAATTAGGTTAGAAATTATAAACCCTATTTCCATGGTTTAATTAGCCATTTTAGAGCTTGATTAGTTGATTAAATTAGACCGAAACAAACCGAACCAAACCCGAACCAACCCGAACCAAGTCTATTGGGTTTGGGGGCTTATTGGATCACCACCCAAACCCAATAAGACCCCCCACATGGCCGGCCATATGTAGGAGCACCCTCCTCTCTCTTTCCTTCATCTCTAAGTAATCTCTCATTCTCTCCATCTCATTTTCTCTTTGAGTTCTTCCTCTTCCTCAAGAAAGCTACCATAGGTAAGCTCATATTTCCCTATTAATTCCTCTTTTTGCATTTTTCTTTCACAATAAATTTAGAGAAGATGATTCTCTACATGTTGCCCATAGAATTTGTAGGGTTTTCCTAAAATCTAGGTTAGGGATTTTTTTTTTGGGGTTTTATTAATTAGAGTGGTATATATACAAGAATATATATATATATATATATATATATATATATATATATATATATATATATGTATGTATATATGTGTATATATTATATGTATTGTGTTTGTGTAGAGGAATGAGAGTGGTGGTATTGGTGCGTAGAGAGTGGTGGTGTCATGAGAGTGGTGGTGGTGGTGTATGAGTGAGAGTGTGCTTGTGTGGGTGTGTGTGAGAGAGTGTGTGTATGTATTTATATATATATATTTTTTTTTTGGTGCGTAGAGAGTGGTGGTGTCATGAGAGTGGTGGTGGTGGTGTATGAGTGAGAGTGTGCTTGTGTGGGTGTGTGTGAGAGAGTGTGTGTATGTATTTATATATATGAATATATAAGTGTATGTATTTATATATATGTATTTGTGTGTAGAGGAATGAGAGTGGTGGTGGTGGTGTATGAGTGAGAGAGTGTGTGTTTGTGTGTGTGTGAGTATGAATTTAAATATATATATAGATATGTGTATATGTATATATAAATATATGTTTGTGTATATATATATGTATTTACACATGTGTAGGTATAAATTTATATGTATATATGTGAGTGTGGTTGTGTGTTATATATATATAATTATAGATGGAGAGGTACAGGGATTAAAAATATAGATATAAATAGATGTTTGGATAGATAGGTATATATATATATATATATATATATATATATATATATATATATATATATATATATAAACAAAATATATATATATATATATATATATATATATATATATATATATATATATATATATATATATATATATATATATATATATATATATATATATAGAGGGTGGAAGAGGTAGAGGAAGTAGAAGAAGATGAAGAAGAATAAGAAAAACAGCAGAAAAAGCAGTAGGAGCAGCAGCCATAGCAGCTAGGAGCAGCTGCAGCAGTACCAGCAAACGCAGCAGCAGCAATAGCCCATTGCAACAGCAGCAGTAGCAAGTTCCCCCCCCCATTTGCCCCTTTTAAACCCCCCTACATAACCCCATTATATATATATGTATATATATATATATATGTATATATATGTATATATATATATATATATATATATATATATATATATATATATATATATATATGTATATATATATGTATAGATAGATAATTAGATAGTTAGAAGAAGAAATTAGATAAGAAGAAGTTGAGAAGAATATTAGAAAAGAAGAAGGATTAGAAGAATAGGAGGAATAAGAAGAAGAAGAGAATTAGAATTAGAAGGAAAGAAATAGAAGAAGTTAGAAATTAGAAGAGGAATAGGAAAGAGGAGTTAGAAGAAGAAGTTAGAGGAGAAGGAAATTAGAAGAAGAATTAAAAGAGAAATAGGAAGAAGAAGTTAGAAGAAGAAGTTAGAGGAAGAGTTAAGGAGGAGAATTTGAATGAGAGCTAAAAGGGAGTTTTTAGGAGAAATCGAGTTAGAGGGCGAATTTGAGCCCGGAGTATCGGATCACGATGAAACTTGACGTAGGCCTAGGATACGTGATTTAGATTTTACGGGTAGGCTCCCGAGTTGAAATCGGGGTCGTAGGGCGCCGGTATCGTGCCGTATCGGTGCGTATCTTGAAATATTCAAGATTTTGACAACGTGCCGTAACATGGACCGAATGTCCACGTTACCTAGGTATTTTGGTAGATATTATATGTATAGGCTAGTATCATACTACCCTGGAGAGATCGGATCAAAATATCAAGCGTAGGTAGGTTAACTAGCTAATCACCGAAGTTGGATTTTTGCCCTTTTTAAGGGTAAAATAGGAATTTGGCCTATAGCCAAGAAATGAGTTTCGAAGTCCCAGATGGACTTGGATATAGGTTGTAGAGGTTGGTTATGGGTAGAAATAGCCGTCTAGACCTAGTCTTGACCCCGGTTGATCACGGTTGACTTTTTAGGCCAAAAGTCAACTATGGGTCAACACTTTACCCAATTTAGTTCCAAATTCCATTAGACTTGTGCAGTTGACCAAAAGTCAACTGTTAGTCACCAGTGACCTAGAGTTGACCTAGGGTTGACCACAGTTGACCACAGTTGACCACGGTTGACCAGAGTTGATCGGTTGACCAAAAAGTCAACTATTGACTCAAATCGATCCCGATTGATTCAGTTTGACTTGTATTGACCCAGTTAGACCTAATATGACTTAGGTTGACCTCGCACAGTCTAGTTTGACGCGTCTTGACCTAGAATGACTTAATAGGATTCAAATTGATTTGATTTCATTTCCTAAGCATAGTATTGATACGTCTTGTTCTCTATAGGTCATCGAGACGCTGCATTTGCTCCGGTTGACGTACCATATCATATTTCAGACGAGTACATTCTCTGACACTTTTCCAATTTATAATGATTATTATGATTCATGTAATTAGTGTGGATATGCTTGTTCTCGACACATTGGTCACACGGATTGGTATTCATGGATCCCGACATGAGATGTTATTCCTCGTTATCTTGGTATATCTTGTGCAAGCCCCCTTGTAGTTCTTGTGCAGTATATGGACACCGATTCTCGAGGAGACTTGCTTCCTTCTCGTAGAATCCCGTGTCGTGACGTGTCTTGCTTGGATCCACTCTACCAGTCGGGGACGGGGAGTACTAGTGTAGATGTGTGGTCATTATCCACCTTGTTATTCTTGTAGACCTTGAATGCTACCAATCCTACACTCCATACAGGATTGGCTGATCATAACCTTGTACAGACCCAAGCCGGCCACATATTGTAGCTAGTACTCACACACCTAGAGATATGATTCTTGATTCTTGTACATGCCATGATCAGTTTACTTGCCTTGTTCTAGCTCTAGTTTTACAGCTTACCTTGCCATGATACTCACATGTACATTCCATGATTTTCTTGTATATACTCTCTATTTACTGTCTTATAGCTTTTGTCATATCTTGTGAACTGTTGTTAGTAGATTGTACTCATTCCATCCTGACAGGATATGTTAAAAATATTACAGATGCAGACGAGGGAGACTATTCTACCTACTACGGTCCGGATGACGTAGTGGGCCTAGACCTGGAGACTTTGGTCCGGCAGGGCTTAGCTCCGCCTGGCGAGACCTTACCCCTTGCTTAGTTAGAGTAGGTCTTTTATACTGGACTTTGTCTCCAGCTACTTTTGAGACTGTTTTTATTATGGACTGTATTAGCGACTTGGACTTGTATATATTCTTTGTGTTGGACTGGACAGGTTATATATTATTTTATCGTCTTGTTGTCTTTTTATTTCAGTCTTTACTTTGTTATCTTAGAGTCGTGATTGAGTACTCGTATATATATTCATTGCTTGTCCTCCGTTCGGAGTTGACCATGGACTTGACAGGTTTTTGTTATATATATAAACTGTTTAGAAGTAGAAAAATCCACAGCGTTCTACGCCGATTTTTCGGTGAGGGCTGGGCGTTGTCGCGTCACGTGCCCTTTTAGCGGGTGCGGGTCGTGACACGTTTTAGTGGTAGCCCACGCAGGTCCTGAAGTCACAATTAGTGCGATGTCGTAGTGACGCTCGACTTAGAGTGCTATTACGAGCCTGCGGTACGTATCTAGGATAGGCTATAGGCTAAGAGTACTCAATCACAGTAGGATCTTTCCTTGCTTATCTTGCTTACCGTCTTTGATATTGATTTACTGTATTCTAGCTGTCCTCCTTTGATATTGCCTTCATGTGCCATATTGATATCTTCTTTTCAATTTGTCTCCAGGATAGTTATAACTCACTCCCCTGGCGAGGAGCACGGGGAGACGGAGAGGTCTGCCACCTCTGGCGGGCAGGCTCCGGTCACCTCCCCTGCAGATGGGACTTCTATTGGAGCTCTCGGAGGTACTCCTCCAGCTACCTCGATGACAGTCCCTGGGGTTGCGGGTGCTCTTCCCGTAGTGTCGGGAGCTGTCGTGGGCGCTCTTCCTCCTCCTGCGCAGCGGATTACTCCGCCAGTTGCAGGCGTACTTCCACCTCCACCTCCTCTGCCTACAGATATAGGGCATATGCTTACCTTCCTCCAGCAGATACTTGTCACTCCCCGTTCCCAGAATGTGTATTTTTATACATGTACAACTCATATATATTTATTTAGTATTTATCATGTATTTATTTAATATTTATCATGTATTATCCTGTATTTAAATTCCTTTAATTTCATGTTAATCAATTAATCTGCTTTTTAAATTTTCATGTTAATTTATTTTCTGCAATTATATTTATGCAATTTTATTTCTGCACTTTAATTCCTGCTTTTATTCCCTGCTTTAGCTAGGCTTTGGGTTCGGGTTAGCCTTGGTTGGATCCCCTGCAACCCGACCCATTGGACCCGGCCCAACTCCCACCTACCACCCCTTTTTCTATTTAAAGCTTACATCTCTTTCTCTCTCCTCATAAACTCACATTCTCACCATTACTCCTCTTCTTCTTCTTCATTACTCTCTCCACCTACCAAACCGTAGGCAAGTACAACTTGCTCCACATGAGAACCCATGTTTTTATAGTTCATTTATCTTCCTCTCATGATCCTAAGAAAGTTTAGAACTTGGCATTTCTCATTTCGAAGTCTTAATTTTTGTAGATCTGGAATAAGTTATTTTCGGAGTTTGGTAGTTTTGATCTATCAAACTTCTTTGTTTTCAAGTTTTGATGGTTCTACGTTGTAGAGAGTTTTATTCTACCCAATTTTGACCTTTGGAAAGTTGGCTTTGGACTTGTTTGGACCAAGTTATGGACTTTTGAAGCTTTGGGGGCAACCAGGGAGTTCTTGCTGTTTGGAGAAGACAGTGAGCAGTGTACGCTAGCTTTTTAGCTTGCATCACTGAGCTGTGTGCGCTTTTTAGCGCAGCGCAGTATGGAGTCCATATGCCGCCTTTTTAGGTAGCGTGTGTCTTGCATACACTACCTTTTGGAAGCGTATGTCGTATGGAGTCCATACGCTACCTTTTGGGAGCGTATGACTTACATACGCTGACTTGAATGGTCAGGAGTCGTATGGAGTTCATACGCTACCTTTTGGGAGTGTATGACTTGCATACGCTGACTTGAATGGTCAGGAGTCGTATGGAGTTCATACGCTACCTTTTGGGAGCGTATGACTTACATACGCTGACTTGAATGGTCAGGAGTCGTATGGAGTCCATACGCTGCCTTTTTGGGAGCGTATGACTTGCATACGCTCACTTGGATAGTGAGGAGTCGTATGGGGTTCATACGCTGCCTTTTTGGAGCGTATGTCTTGCATACGCTCACTTGGGTGACTAGGGGTCGTATGGAGTTCATACACTGCTTGACTTGAGCGTAGCTTGACCTGAGCGTACGCTGACTTGAGCGTAGGCTGACATGAGAGTAGCCTGCTTACCCTGGATCTTCTATAGCCCTGTATATTGATATTTTATTAGATATTTAACGTCCATTTTATATCCTTACGCCTTTTGACATAAACTCGATAAAATCATGATATGATAATATTGTTAATATCAATTGTTATGTAGAATGTGCCTTGTGTCCCGATTGATTTTTGGGATACCCAGTATGATTGGGACTTGACCATGAGAGTTATAAACTCGACCCCCTTTTAATGCTAATTGACTTTCATGCCTTGTCACCATTGATAATAATGGTTATCTTGACTAAATTGATCATGCGTTCCTAGTCGGAACTGAGAGACTGGCTAGTCGTCTTATTGAATTGAATGAATGAGACACGTTCATGTTATGAACTATTGTAATCGACTGGCTGATCTCGAATATTGACATACATGCACATGCAGGCTTCAATCTATTTATTTATTTATTTACTTATTTATTTTCTACAAAAGAAGCATGTGTACTTTATGGTCAAGGCATGATTACCGTGGTTAGATTGGATTGTTGCATTACGCTATGTAAGACCTGCAACCTAACCGCACTGGTATCGTTGTAGAGTTGTGCATATCGTACCTCGTACGAAAGTACTCATTTGAATGACCATGATCCACGGTATGGGATTTCACTCAACATAGGGACTATTAAGTTAAATAAAATAATGATTGCATGAAGAGAATGGATTCCCGAGTTCTTACATGGCAGCTCCCTTGGGACGAGTAGTATCCGACGGGCCGGCTGGTTCCCACAGATACTGTAAATCTGCCACACGAGCAGGGAACAGTATCTGCTTATATTATTATTGTATATTGTATATTGACGGGCGTCCTGCTAGGACTCGTCTAATTCATGCATGGCACAATTGATTGACTGGATCGACTAGCCTTGCTCGCACATAGTAAGAACTGAGGAATTCCTAATTGCATAATTCCAGGATAACTTGGGACTCAAAATAGCAAACCGTAGGATTTGATTGACCGTTCAAGATGATTTGTTTGTGCACTGTACCTACTCTGTTACTTAACTGGGATGATCAGAATGTCAGGACATGACGGGCCAACTTCTGTCCTTGTTTGGTTGGGAGGTTGGTTCGAAGTGTCGTGATGTGATGTAAATCCTAGTAGAAAGCAGAGATCTATTATTATATTTCTCATTGCTGGTTTTAGTTCTCATGTCGTGCTTCCTTGTGGTACTTGCTATTAGAGGTCTAACCTCTCTGGTTTTGCATGGCCAGATTTAGAGCCGGTCCCCGAGGATCCATCTTACTTCTACCTCCAGGATGGTCAACACTAGAGGGATGATCGCAGGAGGACTCGAGTGGGTTTCTTACTTCCCCGCTCATTATCTACTTTATACCTTGCCGTTTGGCACCGACATGTTAGTCGGATTGTCTTGTACTTACTTTTTACATAATTGTAACTAAAGTTAGGCTGCAGCTGATAACAATTGTGTATACTTTTGCTACATCAATCTGGCTATGTTTTGTAAAGCCAGATATCAAGACCATTTTGACAGAGCGTTTGGGACGCCTTACTGCTTTATCTTACATGTTCTCTATTTCTTGTTTGAATGATTGAGACAATAGATGTGTAATGACCGTAGTGAGACTTTCATGTAGTGTGCACCCCCTCGTCTTTAGACAGCATTGATCGTATTATACGGTATTCATCTACCCGTAATACGTAGCTGGCTGAGTCATTCCCCCGCTCTCCAGTGTTCTGGTTCTGGGGCGTGACAAGGTTTTAGTGGTGGCCCATGCAGGTCTGATTTCAGACTTGTGGGGTGTTTTGATTTATAGGATGTCTCAATCACACATGTTTCCCCTTGATCTCCTGATTCGTTATTCTCAACTCTCGCTTGACATTCCGGTATCCTTTGACTTCATTGATCCTTCATGTTCGGTCGTTTGATTGTTCTCTTGTCCCTTTTCTTAGGGGCACTTCGTCCGTATCGGTCAGAGCTGAACAGCAACAACAAGGGTAACATGAGCAACATGACCAGGTCGGTCAGCAACCAGGGCCAGTCTCACCTCAGGAGACTATCCAGGAAGAAGTGATAGTAGAACCAGCAATTGGACCGCAGTATCCGGACATTCCAAACCCACCCATAGTTCCACCTACCCCTGTAAAATTGGACACACCAGCCCTTCTGTAGATCATGAGAGGGATGATAGCTACTCAGCAACACCAGATGTTAGCTCAGCAGCGCACGCATGCTCAGTTGCAAGAGCAGAATGTACTACTCAACCAAGGATTACAGACGACATTGGAAAGAGGGGCGAGGACAGATTCAGGAGCGTCAGCCCGGTTTTGCAAGTACAACCCCCACCGTTTCGAGGGACGGAGGATGCCATCTCAGCAGATGCATGGCTTAAGGATATTGAGGCTATTCTGACAGCCGCTAAGGTGCCGGCAGAAGAACATGTGGATCTAGTGAAGTTGTTACTTCAGAACCTCGCACGTGATTGGTGGGAAGCAGAGGAAGTAGGCATCAGACGTCCTGTTGCATGGGACGATTTTACTGCAAGGTTCAAGACGAATTACTATGGAGTTGTGGCACGGTTTGAGCTACAGCAGAAGTTTATCAGCCTCAGGCAGGCTGGCAAGACTGTAGATGCTTATGCAGCGGAGTTCTGCAGATTGAGTAGGTTTGCCCCAGAGATGGTAGCAACGGAGCGCCAGAGGGCGATGAGGTTCCAGCAAGGGTTTCATCTTGAGCTCTTGCAATTGATAGAGGGGCACAATTACCAGACTTTTGATGAAATATTGACGGCAACCCGGAGGCACGAGCTCACCATTCAGAGGCTTGCAGTAAGGACTGGAGGTCAGAAGAGATCTCACAGTCAGATTGAAGGAGGAGGGGGAGCAGCGCCCCGAACAACAGCACCATCCCTTGGCATTCGCATTCACGATGTGGCAATGCGAGGGCCAGCACCACCACCCAGACAGCAGCAACAGAAGAAGAACCAGCAACCCCTAGCGGGTTGTACTTATTGTGGGAAGATGGGCACACTAGAGATGTGTGTCGAGCATTGAATGGACTGTGTTTGATATGTGGAAATCCAGATCATCGGGTTACCACATGTCCCATGAATTCGAGGGTAGGAGGACCAGTGCAGCAGTTTCCTGCTCTGCCAGCACCAGGGGCAGGGCAGTATCGAGGACCAGCAGTGGCAGTGAGACCATTGGCCTAGCGTCCGTTAATGCCAAAGGCTCAGATGTTTCGGCAGCAGGAACCGCCGATGCAGCAACACCAGCATAGACCACCCCAGCATCATCAAGGCAGGGGCCAGCAGCAGCACCAGGCTAGGCCGCAGCATGGGAACCAACAAGGAGGTCGAGGACAGGCATTTACTCTGTCCTTGGAAGAGGCATTAGCATCGGGAGATGTTGTGGCAGGTAACATTCTCGTCGCCTCATATCCTGCAGTAGCATTGTTTGATTCGGGAGCATCACACTCATTTATATCTGCACAATTTATGACACGGCTAGGAATGGAGTTCGAGGCATTGCCAGGGAGGTTGAATATACTCACTGGTAATGGGCTCGTAGGAGTTAGTAGAGTTATTCTAGCGTGTAGTGTTGTAGTTTGCGGGCATTCCTTACCCGCCCAGTTGATAGAATTTCCTGTTGGAAATTTCGACGTTATCTTAGGCATGGACTGGCTGAAAGACAGTCATGCGACAATAGATTGTCGTAGTGGGAGTGTATCTTTTGATATTCCAGGCATGAAGAGATTCACCTTAGTCAGATCAGAGGCAACTCAGCAAGAACAGGGAGTAATAACGGCAATGGAAGAAGTTCAAGTTCCGAAGGTAGTTGAAGAATTTCTAGACGTATTTCCTGAAGAACTTCCAGGCCTACCGCCAGTTAGAGATATTGAGTTCAGTATAGAATTGGCACCAGGAACTAAACCGATATCAGATCGGGTTTACAGAATGGCGGATTCAGAGCAGGCCAAGGTATATCAGCATATTGAGGAACTAAAGGAGAAGAAGTTCATCCAAGCTAGCGTGTCACCATGGGCAGCACCAGTGGTACTTGTGGGAAAGAAGGATGGGTCATCCAGATTATGCATTGACTACAGGAAGCTTAACGCGGCAACAGTGAAGAACAAGTACCTATTACCCAGGATCGACGACTTATTTGACCAGTTGAGCAAGGCTAGAGTTTTCTCCAAAATAGATCTTCGTTCAGGGTATCATCAGGTGAGGGTTCGGAAGGAAGATATTCCCAAGACAGCATTCAGGTCGAAGTATGGGCATTATGAGTTCTTAGTAATGCCGTTTGGTTTGACCAATGCTCCAGCAATATTCATGGATTTGATGAATCGTATCTTTATGCCATATTTAGACCAGTTTGTCGTTGTGTTTCTTGACGACATTCTCGTATACTCTGCTAGTGAAGAGGAGCATAAAGACCACCTCAGGACAGTGATGCAGGTTCTGAGAGAGAACCAGTTGTATGCCAAGCTCAGCAAGTGTGAGTTCTGGACGAATCATATTTCATTTTTGGGTCATATTATATCAGGAGCTGGAGTAGCAGTAGATCCCAGGAAGATAGAAGCAGTAGAAAATTGGCCAGTACCCAAGACCGTAGCAGATGTACAGAGTTTCTTGGGATTAGCAGGATATTACAGAAGGTTTGTGTCAGACTTTGCAAGGCTTTCAGCACCCATGACCCGCTTAAACCGGAAGGATGTACTATTTGTTTAGTCAGCAGAATGTCAGGATCATTCGAGACTTTGAAGCAGAAGTTGATATCAGCACCTATTCTTACATTACCAGTTGGACCCGGAGGTTTTACAGTATATTGTGATGCGTCAGGTAAAGGACTTGGATGTGTCCTTATGCAGCATGGGAAGGTGATAGCATATGCATCTAGGCAGCTTTGGGAGCACGAGAAGAATTACCCAACTCATGATTTAGAGTTGGCGGCAGTAGTGTTTGCTCTGAAGCTTTGGAGACATTACTTATATGGTGTTCGAGTGGAAATGTACACAGACCATAAAAGTCTGAAGTACATCTTTACTCAGAAGGAACTAAATATGAGGCAGAGAAGATGGTTAGAGTTGATCAAGGATTATGACATGGAGCTTCAGTATCACCCAAGCAAGGCTAATGTAGTAGCAGACGCTCTTAGCAGGAGAGGCGGCACATTTATGTTAACAACGCAGAAGCACATCTTAGAAGACCTTCAGGAGATGGGCATAGAAGTTATACTTCCTAGCGATGTAGGAGTTCTGGCAAGTCTACAAGTCCAATCTGACTTGGTAGATAGGATCAAGGCAGCTCAGGCACAAGATCCAAGGATTCAGAAGCTTAGGGCAGAATGTGAGTCAGGTCTCAGGAAAGAGATGCAAATTCATGAAGATGGTACTCTTAGGTTTGGGTCGCGCTTATGCGTGCCTAGTGGAGATATTAGACAGGAAGTTATGACAGAAGCTCACAGTTCCCAGTATTCTATATATCCTGGAGGGACCAAGATGTACCAAGATATCAAGCAGCACTTCTGGTAGAACGGAATGAAGAGGGAGATAGCTAGGTTTGTTTTTCGTTGCTTGATATGTCAGCAGGTAAAGGCAGAACAGCAGAGGCCAGCTGGGTTATTGCAACCACTTCCTATCCCAGAATGGAAATGGGAGCATATTATAATGGACTTTGTGACCGGTTTACCGAGATCACCAAGTGGTAAAGATGCTATTTGGGTGATAGTAGATCGGCTTACAAATATAGCACATTTTCTTCCTTTCAGAGTAGGGCAATCTACAGAAAAGTTGGCAGAGTTGTATATACAACAGATAGTCAGGCAGCATGGAGTCCCTGTCAGTATTGTGTCAGACCGAGATACCCGTTTCACATCGCATTTCTGGAAAAGCTTGCATCATAGTCTGGGTACCAAGTTAAGATTTAGCACGGCTTACCATCCGCAGACGGACGGGCAATCGGAAAGAACAATTCAGACTTTGGAAGATATATTACGAGCTTGCACTCTAGATTTTGGAGGATCTTGGGAGAGCCACCTGCACTTGGTCGAGTTTTCATATAACAATAGTTATCAAGCCAGTATCCAGATGGCGCCATTTGAAGCACTATATGGTAAGAAGTGCAGGTCACCGCTTGCATGGGATGATATCGGGGAGAGAAAGATGCTAGGCCCAGAAATGATTATCCAGACGGTTGAAGTGATTAAGGAAATTAGAGAGCGACTTCGTGTTGTGCAGGATCGGCATCGTCATTGGGCGGACCAGCATCGTAGACCGCTAGAGTTTTCTGTTGGGGACCACGTGTTCTTGCGGATCTCACCTACCCGTGGGGTCATTAGATTTGGCGTTCGCGGGAAGTTGAGTCCGCGATACGTAGGCCCATTTGCTATTCTTGATAGGGTAGGCGATGTTGCTTATCGTTTGTCCCTTCCATCTTCGTTACGAGAGGTGCATGACGTATTTCATGTATCTCAATTACGGAGGTATGTATCGGACCCCAGCCATATCCTCGATCATTCAGAACTGGTTGTTGGTACCAACCTGTCTTACGAGGAACAGCCTGTGTCTATCTTGGACCGAAGAGAGAAGATACTCAAGAACCGAACAATTAACCTTGTCCGGGTTGCTTGGGGTCATCACTCTTTGGGAGAGTCAATGTGGGAACGTGAGGATGATATCCGATCACGGTATCCACATCTGTTTGACTCACAAGGTACATCTTTTTTCTGTGTACCTTGATTGTCTTGATTACTCATGCTTATCACCTTATGGGTAGAATTGCTTGATGTCGTAGATTGTTAAATATAGATATGTTACTTGCTATGGACATTGTAAAATGATTGCTTGATTTAATTGCTCGTACTTAGATTAGTTTAGCCCTGATGTTTCTATCCTTCTTGGATTTGAAATTTTGAGGACGGAATTTTTCTAAGGTGGGTAGAGATGTCACTCCCCGTTCCCAGAATGTGTATTTTTATACATGTACAACTCATGTGTATTTATTTAGTATTTATCATGTATTTATTTAACATTTATCATGTATTATCCTGTATTTAAATTCTTTTAATTTCATGTTAATCAATTAATCTGCTCTTTAAATTTTCATGTTAATTTATTTCCTGCAATTATATTTATGCAATTTTATTTCTGTACTTTAATTCCTGCTTTTATTTTCTGCTTTAGCTAGGCTTTAGGTTCGGGTTAGCCTTGGTTGGATCCCCTGTAACCCGACCCATTGGACCCGGCCCAACTCCCACCTACCACCCCTTTTTCTATTTAAAGCTTACATCTCTTTCTCTCTCCTCATAAACTCACATTCTCACCATTACTCCTCTTCTTCTTCTTCATTACTCTCTCCACCTACCAAACCGTAGGCAAGTACAACTTGCTCCACATGAGAACCTATGTTTTTATAGTTCATTTATCTTCCTCTCATGATCCTAAGAAAGTTTAGAACTTGGCATTTCTTATTTCGAAGTCTTAATTTTTGTAGATCTGGAATAAGTTATTTTCGGAGTTTGGTGGTTTTGATCTATCAAACTTCTTTGTTTTCAAGTTTTGATGGTTCTACGTTGTAGAGAGTTTTATTCTACCCAATTTTGACCTTTGGAAAGTTGGCTTTGGACTTGTTTGGACCAAGTTATGGACTTTTGAAGCTTTGGGGGCAACCAGGGAGTTCTTGCTGTTTGGAGAAGACAGTGAGCAGTGTACGCTAGCTTTTTAGCTTGCGTCACTGAGCTGTGTGCGCTCTTTAGCGCAGCGCAGTATGGAGTCTATATGCCGCCTTTTTAGGTAGCGTGTGTCTTGCATACACTACCTTTTGGAAGCGTATGTCGTATGGAGTCCATACGCTACATTTTGGGAGCGTATGACTTGCATACGCTGACTTGAATGGTCAAGAGTCGTATGGAGTTCATACGCTATCTTTTGGGAGCGTATGACTTGCATACGCTGACTTGAATGGTCAGGAGTCGTATGGAGTTCATACGCTACCTTTTGGGAGCTTATGACTTGCATACGCTGACTTGAATGGTCAGGAGTCGTATGGAGTCCATACGCTGCCTTTTTGGGAGCGTATGACTTGCATACGCTCACTTGGATAGTGAGGAGTCGTATGGGGTTCATTTGCTGCCTTTTTGGAGCGTATGTCTTGCATACGCTTACTTGGGTGACTAGGGGTCGTATGGAGTTCATACACTGCTTGACTTGAGCGTAGCTTGACCTGAGCGTACGCTGACTTGAGCGTAGGCTGACATGAGAGTAGCCTGCTTACCCTGGATCTTCTATAGCCCTGTATATTGATATTTTATTAGATATTTAACGTCCATTTTATATTCTTACGCCTTTTGACATAAACTCGATAAAATTATAATATGATAATATTGTTAATATCAATTGTTATGTGGAATGTGCCTTGTGTCCCGATTGATTTTTGGGATACCCAGTATGACTGGGACTTGACCATGAGAGTTATAAACTCGACCCCCTTTTAATGCTAATTGACTTTCATGCCTTGTCACCATTGATAATAATGGTTATCTTGACTAAATTGATCATGCGTTCCTAGTCGGAACTGAGAGACTGGCTAGTCGTCTTATTGAATTGAATAAATGAGACACGTTCATGTTATGAACTATTGTAATCGACTGGCTGATCCCGAATATTGACATACATGCACATGCAGGCTTCAATCTATTTATTTATTTATTTACTTATTTATTTTCTACAAAAGAAGCATGTGTACTTTATGGTCAAGGCATGATTACCGTGGTTAGATTGGATTGTTGTATTACGCTATGTAAGACCTGCAACCTAACCGCACTGGTATCGTTGTAGAGTTGTGCATATCGTACCTCGTACGAAAGTACTCATTTGAATGACCATGATCCACGGTATGGGATTTCACTTAACATAGGGACTATTAAGTTAAATAAAATAATGATTGCATGGAGAGAATGGATTCCCGAGTTCTTACATGGCAGCTCCCTTGGGACGAGTAGTATCTGACGGGCCGGCTGGTTCCCACAGATACTGTAAATCTGCCACACGGGCAGGGAACAGTATTTGCTTATATTATTATTGTATATTGTATATTGACGGGCGTCCTGCTAGGACTCGTCTAATTCATGCATGGCGCAATTGATTGACTGGATCGACTAGCCTTGCTCGCACATAGTAAGAACTGAGGAATTCCTAATTGCATAATTCCAGGATAACTTGGGACTCAAAATAGCAAACCGTAGGATTTGATTGACCGTTCAAGATGATTTGTTTGTGCACTGTACCTACTCTGTTACTTAACTGGGATGATCAGAATGTCAGGACATGACGGGCCAACTTCTGTCCTTGTTTGGTTGGGAGGTTGGTTCGAAGTGTCGTGATGTGATGTGAATCCTAGTGGAAAGCAGAGATCTATTATTATATTTCTCATTACTGGTTTTAGTTCTCATGTCGTGCTTCCTTGTGGTACTTGCTATTAGAGGTCTAACCTCTCTGGTTTTGCATGGCCAGATTTAGAGCCGGTTCCCGAGGATCCATCTTACTTCTACCTCCAGGATGGTCAACACTAGAGGGATGATCGCAGGAGGACTCGAGTGGGTTTCTTACTTCCCCGCTCGTTTTGTTATCTACTTTATACCTTGCCGTTTGGCACCGACATGTTAGTCGGATTGTCTTGTACTTACTTTTTACATAATTATAACTAAAGTCAGGCTGCAGCTGATAACAATTGTGTATACTTTTGCTACATCAATCTGGCTATGTTTTGTAAAGCCAGATATCAAAAACATTTTGACAGAGCGTTTGGGACGCCTTACTGCTTTATCTTACATGTTCTCTATTACTGTTTCTTGTTTGAATGATTGAGACAATAGATGTGTAATGACCATAGTGAGACTTTCATGTAGTATGCACCCCTTCGTCTTTCGACAGCATTGATCGTATTATACGGTATTCATCTACCCGTAATACGTAGCTGGCTGAGTCATTCCCCCGCTCTCCAGTGTTCTGGTTCTGGGGCGTGACAATACTGGAGACTCAGAGAGCCCAGACCGAGGCTCAGCAGAGGCAGACAGACGCGATGCGTCAGGGCATGGAGGATGCCCATCAGTTGGCCCTTGCAGCCGTGGAGCAGAGGGCTCCTCATCCGGGGATGCGACCGAGGTACGGGGATATCCAGGACTTCAAGAAGCTCGGGCCCCGTGACTTTAGCGGGACCGAGGGCGTGGTCTATGTAGATGATTGGCTCGAGGATATTGAGCGGCAGATGAGGGCCTGTCGCCTGGCAGACGACCTAAAGGTCGAGGCGGTAGGTTTGCAGTTGCTAGACATTGCGCGCACCTGGTTCAGAAACGAGCCAGCCCTAGCTGGAGAGGGCCATACTTGGGCAGAGTTCACGCTCCTCTTCAAGGAGTTCTTTTCCCCCACGGACAAGATTGACCTGGTGCGGCAGTTCCAGGATCTGCAGCAGGGCAGTCTATCTGTGGAGGAGTATGCAGCGGAGTTCGGCCGTCTGAGCCGATACGCAGAGTACATGGTTCGAGACCCGGAGATCAGGGCGAGCCGTTTCAGGGAGGGGCTGGCTTGGGATATCAAGCACCTCATTCCCTCCTTCTATGAGACATATGCCCAGATCTACGCAGAGGCCCGCAAGGTTGAGCGGGAGTGGGGCTTGAAGCCCAAGAGGGAGCGTGATCATTTCTCGGGGGCTAGTAGCAGTGCAGGGGCTGCTAAGCGCCCTCAGCTTCAGCATCGTTCTTTCCAGCATCCCCAGCCGCAGGTGCAGGCCAGAGCACCGGTTCAGCAGCAGGTGCAGCACACTCAGCAGAGGCAGGCACAGCATGGGGCTCCTTGCGGCTACTGCAAGAAGTCCGGTCACATCTGGGAGGTCTGCCGGAAGAGGCTGGGCTTGTGCCTCTATTGCGGGGAGGCTAGACATCAGTTGAGAGATTGTCCTACAAACCATCGTCGTGCAGCTCAGGGAGCACAGGGTAGGCCACCTATGGCATCGCATCACGCCCTCCACCAGCAGCGGGATATACCCCGCCAGGACAGGGCTTTTGCGATGGCAGTTGAGGATCCTGCACGCATTAGACTATGAGGTAGGGTCTTGCTCTTTCTTTTACCTGTTCTCTCCGTCCATTGATTGATGATTGCTTTCTTAGTACCTTTAGTTGCATATGTGATGATCATGCTAGATTAAATAGAAAACCCCAATGAAGACTGCAATAACACGATACTGTAGAGATTTAAAACCATGCATGTGTTCTGATTTCCTGGGTTACATGTTATATAACTTAGGATAAAATTTAGTAGACCTTGATTGTTGGGTGCTTGACCTAGAGAAGAGTACGACCGTTTGAATTTCGAGGACGAAATTTTTTAAGGAGGGTAGATTTGTCACCCCCAGTTTTCGAATTAGGGGTTATTTTGTCATTTTTCAAGTTTTATAATTTTTAGGAATTTTATTTGATTTTATGGATTTTTTGGGATTTATTTGGGTTGGTTTGGATTTTATCCAATTCGGACTCAAATTGGAGACCCGGGTAGCCTGGACCCTAGCGGGACCCACATACTAGCTGGACTTGGCCCACATACCATCCTAATTAGGTTAGAAATTATAAACCCTATTTCCATGGTTTAATTAGCCATTTTAGAGCTTGATTAGTTGATTAAATTAGACCGAAACAAACCGAACCAAACCCGAACCAACCCGAACCAAGTCTATTGGGTTTGGGGGCTTATTGGATCACCACCCAAACCCAATAAGACCCCCCCACATGGTCGGCCATATGTAGGAGCACCCCTCTCTCTCTTTCCTTCATCTCTAAGTAATCTCTCATTCTCTCCATCTCATTTTCTCATTGAGTTCTTCCTCTTCCTCAAGAAAGCCACCATAGGTAAGCTCATATTTCCCCATTAATTCCTCTTTTTGCATTTTCCCTTCACAATAAATTTAGAGAAGATGATTCTCTACATGTTGCCCATAGAATTTGTAGGGTTTTCCTAAAATCTAGGTTAGGGATTTTTTTGGGGGTTTTATTAATTAGAGTGGTATATATACAAGAATATATATATATATATATATATATATATATATATATATATATATATATATATATATATATATATATATATATATATATATGTATGTATATATGTGTATATATTATATGTATTGTGTTTGTGTAGAGGAATGAGAGTGGTGGTATTGGTGCGTAGAGAGTGGTGGTGTCATGAGAGTGGTGGTGGTGGTGTATGAGTGAGAGTGTGCTTGTGTGGGTGTGTGTGAGAGAGTGTGTGTATGTATTTATGTATATGAATATATAAGTGTATGTATTTATATATATGTATTTGTGTGTAGAGGAATGAGAGTGGTGGTGGTGGTGTATGAGTGAGAGAGTGTGTGTTTGTGTGTGTGAGTATGAATTTAAATATATATATAGATATGTGTATATGTATATATAAATTTATGTTTGTGTATATATATATGTATTTACACATGTGTAGGTATAAATTTATATGTATATGTATATATATATATATATATATATATATATATATATATATATATATATATATATATATATATATATATATATATATATATATATAGGGTGGAAGAGGTAGAGGAAGTAGAAGAAGATGAAGAAGAATAAGAAAAACAGCAGCAAAAGCAGTAGGAGCAGCAGCCATAGCAGCTAGGAGCAGCTGCAGCAGTACCAGCAAACGCAGCAGCAGCAATAGCCCATTGCAGCAGCAGCAGTAGCAAGTTCCCCCCCCCCCCCCATTTGCCCCTTTTAAACCCCCCTACATAACCCCATTATATATATATATATATATATATATATATTATATATATATATATATATATATATACATATATATATATATAGATAGATAATTAGATAGTTAGAAGAAGAAATTAGATAAGAAGAAGTTGAGAAGAATATTAGAAAAGAAGAAGGATTAGAAGAATAGGAGGAATAAGAAGAAGAAGAGAATTATAATTAGAAGGAAAGAAATAGAAGAAGTTAGAAATTAGAAGAGGAATAGGAAAGTGGAGTTAGAAGAAGAAGAAGTTAGAGGAGAAGGAAATTAGAAGAAGAATTAAAAGAGAAATAGGAAGAAGAAGTTAGAAGAAGAAGTTAGAGGAAGAGTTAAGGAGGAGAATTTGAATGAGAGCTAAGAGGGAGTTTTTAGGAGAAATCGAGTTAGAGGGCGAATTTGAGCCCGGAGTATCGGATCACGATGAAACTTGACGTAGGCCTAGGATACGTGATTTAGATTTTGCGGGTAGGCTCCCGAGTTGAAATCGGGGTCGTAGGGCGCCGGTATCGCGCCGTATCGGTGCGTATCTTGAAATATTCAAGATTTTGACAACGGGCCGTAACATGGACCGAATGTCCACGTTACCTAGGTATTTTGGTAGATATTATATGTATAGGCTAGTATCATACTACCCTGGGGAGATCGGATCAAAATATCAAGCGTAGGTAGGTTAACTAGCTAATCGCCGAAGTTGGATTTTTGCCCTTTTTAAGGGTAAAATAGGAATTTGGCCTATGGCCAAGAAATGAGTTTCGAAGTCCCAGATGGACTTGGATATAGGTTGTAGGGGTTGGTTATGGGTAGAAATAGCCGTCTAGACCTAGTCTTGACCCCGGTTGACCACGGTTGACTTTTTAGGCCAAAAGTCAACTATGGGTTAACACTTTACCCAATTTAGTCCCAAATTCCATTAGACTTGTGCAATTGACCGAAAGTCAACTGTTAGTCACCAGTGACCTAGAGTTGACCTAGGGTTGACCACAGTTGACCACAGTTGACCATGGTTGATCAGAGTTGACCGGTTGACCAAAAAGTCAACTGTTGACTTAAATTGATCCCGATTGATTCCGTTTGACTTGCATTGACCCAGTTAGACCTAATATGACTTAGGTTGACCTCGTACAGTCTAGTTTGACGTGTCTTGACCTAGAATGACTTAATAGGATTCAAATTGATTTGATTTCATTTCCTAAGCATAGTATTGATACGTCTTGTTCTCTATAGGTCATCGAGACGCTGCATTTGCTCCGGTTGACGTACCATATCATATTTCAGGCGAGTACATTCTCTGACACTTTTTCAATTTATAATGATTGTTATGATTCATGTAATTAGTGTGGATATGCTTGTTCTCGACACATTGGTCACACGGATTGGTATTCATGGATCCCGACATGAGATGTTATTCCTCGTTATCTTGGTATATCTTGTGCAAGCCCCCTTGTAGTTCTTGTGCAGTATATGGACACCGATTCTCGAGGAGACTTGCTTCCTTCTCGTAGAATCCTGTGTCGTGACGTGTCTTGCTTGGATCCACTCTACCAGTCGGGGACGGGGAGTACTAGTGTAGATGTGTGGTCATTATCCACCTTGTTATTCTTGTAGACCTTGAATGCTACCAATCCTACACTCCACGCAGGATTGGCTGATCATAACCTTGTGCAGACCCAAGCCGGCCACATATTGTAGCTAGTATTCACACACCTAGAGATATGATTCTTGATTCTTGTACATGCCATGATCAGTTTACTTGCCTTGTTCTAGCTCTAGTTTTACAGCTTACCTTGCCATGATACTCACATGTACATTCCATGATTTTCTTGTATATACTCTCTATTTACTGTCTTATAGCTTTTGTCATATCTTGTGAACTGTTGTTAGTAGATTGTACTCGTTCCATCCTGACAGGATATGTTGAAAATATTACAGATGCAGACGAGGGAGACTATTCTACCTACTACGGTCCGGATGACGTAGTGGGCCTAGACCTGGAGACTTTGGTCCAGCAGGGCTTAGCTCCGCCTGGCGAGACCTTACCCCTTGCTTAGTTAGAGTAGGTCTTTTATACTGGACTTTGTCTCTAGCTACTTTTGAGACTGTTTTTATTATGGACTGTATTAGAGACTTGGACTTGTATATATTCTTTGTGTTGGACTGGACAGGTTATATATTATTTTATCGTCTTGTTGTCTTTTTATTTCAGTCTTTACTTTGTTATCTTAGAGTCGTGATTGAGTACTCGTATATATATTCATTGCTTGTCCTCCGTTCGGAGTTGACCATGGACTTGACAGGTTTTTGTTATATATATAAACTGTTTAGAAGTAGAAAAATCCACAGCGTTCCACGCCGATTTTTCGGTGAGGGCTGGGCGTTGTCGCGTCACGTGCCCTTTTAGCGGGTGCGGGTCGTGACACAAACTGATCTAAGTACGACATAAAGATGATGTTCATCAAATCCATGAATATTGCTGGAGCATTAGTCAAACCAAACGGCATTATCAAGAATTCATAATGCCCATACTTTGACCTGAATGCTGTCTTGGGGATGTCCTCCTTCCAAACCCTCACTTGATGATACCCTGAACGAAGATCTATCTTGGAGAAAACCCTAGATTTGCTCAACTGATCAAATAAGTCGTCGATCCTGGGTAGTGGGTACTTGTTCTTCACTGTTGCCGCGTTAAGCTTCCTGTAATCGATGCACAATCGGGATGACCCATCCTTCTTTCCTACAAGTACTACTGGTGCTGCCCATGGTGATATGCTAGCTTGGATGAACTTCTTCTCCTTCAATTCTTCTATGTGCTGATTTACCTTGGCCTACTCCGAATCTGCCATTCTGTAAACTAGATCTGATATCGGGTTAGTTCCAGGTGCTAATTCTATACTGAACTCAATATCTCTAACTGGTGGTAGCCCTGGAAGTTCTTCGGGAAATACATCTAGAAATTCATCAACTACCTTCGGAACTCGAACTTCTTCCATTGCCGTTACTACCCCCCTGCTCTTGCTGAGTTGCCTCTGATCTGACTAAGGTGAATCGCTTCATGCCCGGGATATCAAAAGATACACTCCCTTTACGACAATCTATTGTCGCATGACTGTCTTTCAGCCAGTCCATGCCTAAGATAACGTCGAAATTTCCAACAGAAAATTCTATCAACCGGGCGGGTAAAGAATGCCCGCAAACTACAACGCTACATGCTAGAATGACTCTACTAACTCCTACGAGCCCATTACCAGTGAGTATGTTTAACCTCCCTGGCAATACCTCGAACTCCATTCCTAGCCGTGTCGCAAATTGTGCAGATATAAATAAATGGGATGCTTCCGAATCAAACAATGCTACTGCAGGATATAAGGCGACGAGAATGTTACCTGACACAACATCTCCTGATGCTAATGCCTCTTCCAAGGACAGAGTGAATGCCTGCCCTCAACCTCCTTGTTGATTCCCATGCTGCGGCCTAGTCTGGTGCTGCTGTTGGCCCCTTCCTTGATGATGCTGGGGTGGTCTATGCTGGTGTTGCTGCATCAATGGTCCCTGCTGTCGAAACATCTGAGCCTGTGGCATTAACGGACGCTGGGCCAATGGTCTCACTGCCACTGCAGGTCCTCGATACTGTCCTGCCCCTGGTGCTGGCATAGCAAGAAACTGCTGCACTGGTCCTCCTGACCTCGAATTCATGGGACATATGGTAACCCGTTGATCTGGATTTCCACATATCAAACACAGTCCGTTCAATGCCCGACACACATCTCTAGTGTGCCCTATCTTCCCACAATAAGTGCAGCCCACTGGGGGTTGCTGATTCTTCTTCTGTTGCTGTTGTTGTTGCCTTGGTGGTGGTGCTGGCCCTTGCATTGCTACATCGTGAATGCGAATGCCAAGGGATGGTGCTGTTGTTCGGGGCGCTGCTCCCCTTCCTCCTTCAATCTGACTGTGGGATCTCTTCTGACCTCCAGTCCTTGCCGTGATCCTCTGAATGGTGATCTCATGCCTTCGGGTAGCCGTCAATACCTCATCGAAAGTCTGATAATTGTGCCCCTCTATCAATTGCAAGAGCTCAAGATAAAACCCTTGCTGGAACCTCATAGCCCTCTGGCTCTCCGTTGCTACCATCTCTGGGGCGAACCTACTCAATCTGCAGAACTCCGCTGCGTAAGCATCTACCGTCTTGTCGGCCTGCTTGAGGTTGATAAACTTCTGTTGCAGCTCAAACTGCGCCACAACTCCATAGTACTTCGTCTTGAACCTTGCAGTAAAATCGTCCCAAGCAACAGGACGTCTGATGCCTACTTCCTCTGATTCCCACCAATCACGTGCGAGATCCTGAAGTAACAACTTCACTTGATCCACACGTTCTTCCGTCGGTACCTTAGCTGCCGCCAGAATAGCCTCAATATCCTTAAGCCATGTATCTGCTGAGATGGCATCCTCCGTGCCCTCGAAACGACGGGGGTTGTACTTGCAAAACCTGGCTGATGCTCCTGAATCTGGCCTTGTCCCTCTTTCCAAAGCTGTCTGCAATACTTGGTTGAGTAGTACGTTCTGCTCCTGCAATTGAGCGTGTATGCGCTGCTGGGCTAACATCTGGTGTTGCTGAGTAGCCATCATCCCTCTCATGATATCCAGAAGGGCCGGTGTGTCTACTCCCACAGGGGTAGGTGGAACTGTTGGTGGTGGTGGAACCTCCGGATACTGCGATCCAGCTGCTGCTTCTACTATCACTTCTTCTTGAATAGCCTCTTGGGGTAGTACTGGCCCTTGTTGCTGACCAACCTGGTCAGGTTGTCCTTGTTGCCCTTGTTGATGTTGTCCAGCTCTGACAGATACGGACGAAGTGCCCCTAAAAAGGAACAAAAAATAATTAAACGACCGGACAGGAAAGATAAATGAAGTCAAAGGATACTGGAATGTCAAGCTAGAGTTGCGAACAACGAATCATGAGATCAAGGGGGAACATGTGTGATTGAGACATCCTATAAATCAAAACACCCCACAAGTCTGAAATCAGACCTGTATGGGCCACCACTAAAACCTTATCACGCCCCAGAACCAGAATACTGGAGAGCGGGGGAATGACTCAGCCAGCTACGTATTACGGGTAGATGAATACCGTATAATACGATCGAATGCTGTCTAAAAGACGAGGGGGTGCATACTACATGAAAGTCTCACTATGGTTACTCCACATCTATTGTCTCAATCATTCAAATAAGAAACAGAAATAGAGAACATGTAAGATAAAGCAGTAAGGCGTCCCAAACGCTCAGTCAAAATGTTTTTGATATCTGGCCTTACAAAGCATAGCCAGATGATGTAGCAAAGTATACACAATTGTTATCAGCTGCAGTCTGACTTAATTACAATTATGTAAAAGTGAGTACAAGACAATCCGACTAACATGTCGGTGCCAAACGACAAAGTATAAAGTAAGTAACAAAACGAGTGGTGAAGTAAAGAACCCACTCGAGTCCTCCTGCGATTATTCCTCTAGTATTGACCATCTTGGAGGTGGAAGTAAGCTGGATCCTCGGGGACCGACTCTAAATCTGGCCATACAAAACCAGAGAGGTTAGACCTCTAATAGCAAGTACCGCAAGGAAGCACGATATGAAGGATGAAACCAGTAAATAAGAGAATATAATAATAGATCTATGCTTGCCACTGGGATTTACATAACATCACGACACTTCAAACCAACCTCCCAACCAAACAAGGACAGAAGTTGGCCCGTCATGTCCTGACCTTCTGATCATCTCAGTTAGGTAACAGAGTAGATATAGTACACAAACAAATCAATTTAAACGGCCATTCAACTACTACGGCTTGCTACTGTAATTTTCAAGTTATCCTGGATATATGCAATAAAGGATTCCTCAGTTCTTACTATGTGCAAGCAAGGCTAGTTTATCCAGTCAATCAATTGCGCCAATCATGAATTAGATGAGTCCTAGCAGGACGCCCGTCATCAATATACAATATACAATAAATAATATAACCAGATACGGCTCCATGCCCGTGTGGCAGGTTTGCAGTATCTGTGGGGACCAGCCGGCCTGTCAGGCACTACTAGTCCTAAGAGGGCTGCCATGTAAGAACTCGGGAATCCGTTCTCTCCATGAAATCATTATTTTACTTAACTTAATAGCCTCTATGTTAAGCGAAATCCCATGCCGTGGATCATGGTCATTCAAATGAGTACTTTTGTACGGGGTACGATATGCATTTCTACAACAATACCAGTACGGTTAGGTTGTAGGTCTTACATAGCGTAATGCAACAATCAAAACTAACCACGAAATAATTATGCCTTGACCATAAAGTACACATGCTGCTTTCGTAATAGTTAGATAAATAAATAACTGAAGCCTGCATGTATCTGTATGCCAATGTTTTGGGACCAGCCAGTCGATTATAATAGTTCATAATATGAACGTGTCTCATTCATTCAATCCAATAAGACGACTAGCCAGGCTCTTAGTTCCAACTAGGAATACATGATCAATTATTAATCGAGATAACCAACTATCATATTATAATGTCAAGACAATAATTAATGTTAATAAAAGCCAAGGTAATTAATCAAGGTCAATCAATGTCAATCAATGTCAATTTGGAACAAGGATCAGCCAAAAGGCTTTAGAATCAGAGTTCATGCGACCAGAAAATCATGCGGCTAAGGAAGCTTAAATTTATGCGGCTGGGACAACATGCGCCTATGCGGCTAGGACCACACGCGCCTAAGCGGCCGGGGTTTGAAATAGCCCCATGCGGCTCAGCAATGCCCAAGCCATGCGGCTGAAAAAGGTTACAGTCTCATGCGGCTACGGTTAACATGTGACCATGCGGCCAAAGGAAATTCCATACGGCTGGGGGATAGCAAACCCCATGCGGCTCAAAATGACATGCGCCCCTGCAGCTCGAAATGACATGCGCCCATGCGACTGAACATGGGGCAAGCCTATATGCGGCTAAGGAAAACTAATTTCATGCGGCTAGAATAAGTGCAATCCTATATGCGGCTGAGAGGTCATGCAGCACCATGCGGCTACGGAACCGAATGCATATGCGGCTATCTAAGAACTCATGCGGCAGATAAGCCTCATGCGGCTGACTAAGTCCATGCGGCTGGGATTGGAATCAGTCTCATGCGGCTCAAATGAATGAACTCATGCGGCTGGAATGCCCATGCCTATGCGGCTAGAATGCCCATACGGCCAGGGGACTTGCCGCATGAAGACTCATGCGGTGAAGCTTTGTCATGTGGCCAGAACTGTTCTTCTTCTCCGAATTCCTAAGGACAGAACCATGGAAACCATTGCTTCCAAGCTCTCTAATCCCTTCATTCTAAGACCAAATCTGAACTTCCATAGGTCAAAATGGGGTAGAACAAAATTCTCTAGAACATGGAACCATCAAAACTTGGAGATAACAAAGTTTACTAGATCAAAACCTAAGAAATCCGAAAATGCAACAAACTTAGATCTACAATAAATAAGCCATGGAAATCGAAAATGCCAAGTACTAAAAAGACTTAGAATCAATTAAGAAAGATGATGGAACAATAAAAATGGGGATCCATCAAGAAGTAAGTTGGCACTTGCCTAGTTCTCCTAGGTTGGTGAAAGAGTTATGAGGAAGAAGAAGAGTAATGGTGAAGTAATGAAGAGAGAGAGAAAGGGGATGGGCTTTAAATAGAAGGGGTGGTGGTAGGTGGGGGTTTGGTTCGGTTCATGATGAACCACATGAATAAGCCAATCTAAACCGATCCTAAAGCAAAGCTAAAGCAGGGTATAAGAGCAGGAAGTCAAATGCAGAAATAAAATCGCAGGAAATTAATTAACATGAATTTAAAGGAACTTAAATACAAAGCAGTACATGATGAATATAAAATAAATACATCCTAATAGTATATGCATTAAAAATACGTATTCTGGGAACGAAAAGTGACAAATCCCTTTGGGGACACGTGTCGAACACTTGGTGCTCAAAACTACGATACGCCTAGATACTCTATCAAACCTTGTCCGAATCCTACCAAATTTTATAGACAAGCCTAAAATATGTAGGCACACCTAATTAGTGAGCCACTAGGCTAGTGTCAAGTGCTATGTGAAATGGGGCATGGACACAACATATGTAGGAGGCTAAAAAAACACCAAATTGACCCCGTGTCCAATCGTATCCAATTGTGGCCACATTGCTAGCCTCACAACACTCTAACAAATCTAATTAGGTCATCTAATAATAAATACTTGGTGTTCATTATCGGATTTATCCAAGAATGACACAAAAACTATATGTAAAGGTCTCAAAATGATAAATGATAAATGACAAATGACACTAATTAGAAATAATTACAAGGGTTAAATACTCGAATTTTTTTAGTAATTACCTTCCTAGAGAGGAGTCTACATTTTAAAAATGCTATGTATCTTACTATTTGTTTCTTACTAATTGGCTAGGTTAGACAAATATTCCTAGAGAGGAGTGTACCCGTGTCCAAATTTGTGACTGACGTATTTGACACGTATTCGACATGATTTGCAGTATTCAGTCTAGAATTGTATCGTAATCCATCATTACTATGTATTGTAATCTAGCAAGACAAATACTCCTAGAGAGGTTTACCACAGGTTGGCCTATTTATATGAGATGGTGTCAAATGTTGAGCTTTTATTCAGGATTTGGTGGTGTGCCCATCATTACTATGTGTTGTTATCTAGTAAGAGATACTCCTACAAATGTTTTACCATAGGTTGGACTGTTTATACCAGATGGTGTCATGTGTTAAGCCTTTATTCAGGATTTGGTAACTGAATAAGCGTAGTGACATCTTTTATCCTATGTACATAGATGTTTTTCAAATGTTTGAAGATTCATTTATTTCTTCTTGGAGAAAAGTGTAATTGTGAGTGTACCTTACACTCTAAAATTCTTACATGTCTATTGAATTGCAGTCTGGCTCTTTTGATTTGGTTGGCACAATTATTTATGAGATACAACATCCACCTCCTCGACCGTATGTACTTAGTATCAACCGTATGTACTTAGTATCTGCGATGCAATTTGGAAGTAGGTTTGTACGTGATAGGTACAAATTTTGTGTTTGTGGTCTGGATTAAGATTCTTCTTGTGTTCCCGAATCTAAAATGTTTCTAAAGTGTGTTTTTATGGATAATTCAATACTCGAGACTGTGCAAAATTAAATCGTCAACCTATACGTGCTCTCATTGATATTTAATGGTCTTACCAGATGGCACCCAAGACCCGGGGATCTCGTTTGAGAGAGGCACAGATGGCTGCTGAGGAGGTAGTGCACTACCAAAATAAGCCATATCAGCGATGAAATTAGCGACGCCAACTTAAAACGTCGTTAATATTTCCGGAATTAGCGACGCCAAAAATAAGCATCACAATACGTCGCTGATAGCGACAAACAGCGACATATTGCGACTACCTTTAGTGTAATAAAAACCAACGTCGTTGATTTGTCGAAAAACGTCGCCAGTTTTATTGGTTCAGCGACGTTTAGCGTCGCATAGCTTATGGCGTAACCGAATATTAAAGGAAAGTCGACGCTTTGCGACGTATTTACGGACGTCGCTAAATTGCTGGCAAATAGGGTTTCCTCGGTTCGACTTTTTATTTCTCCCTCTTACCAAATTTTTTTGTTACCGCCCCTCTTCCCCCGACCTCGACGACAGCCCGATCCCCTTCCCTCCGGCGCCGCTCATCCTCCTCCTCCACCGCGAGCCCCTTCTCCTCCTTCTCCTCTATTGCGAGCCCCTTCTCCTTCTCCACCGCGAGATCCTCCTCCTCCACCACCGAACTTGTCCTCCTCCTTCTCCTCCACCACCGCGAGGAGACTGAAGGTAAACCCTAACCCTAATTGAGGTGTTTTTCGTGTCCAAAATAGACATGGAGACACATTACGACCATGTGTTCACTAATACAGTATGTTCGTGAGGTTTTGGACACTTTGTGTCCATTTGTTAGACACGTGGACACCCCCAAGCATACATATATATGTATTTCACCTCTGTACACTTAATCCCCTACTTACACTTGTGTATTTTTGTATTAATTTGGATTTGCATATTGGGTTTGGGTTTCGATATAGTGTTTGATACATTGTTTCACCTTGCAACATTCCTACACTTAGAGACGTTTAGTACACAACTAATTATTTTATCCTAGTTCGCAAGTGTACTTTTGGGTAATCTAGGTATATTAGTTTACCAATATTCCTAATGGCCAGAGATTTTAAGGATCGCTGCATTGCAAAAAATGTTAGCAACACCTATGTAGTTATTTATCAATTTATTTATTTTATGTTATCAATTTATCTGTTTTATCCACTGCAAAACTTTTACAAAAATAACTATTTTATAAATATACACGAGTACGACTTGTACAGTGCAACATAGACTTGTACGATATCACGTCCGTGGCGACTTATTGATTCGACGGAATCGAAGCGAATAAGTATGATTAGATTCTTGTAGAGGGTTGATGTTACTAAAGAGAAGTACAATCTGTTTGTTCTAGAGGGTTGATGTTACTAAAGAGAAATACAATTTGTTTGTTGTAATGGGTTGATAGTATTATTCAAACACCTCTGAAATCCAAGAGCCATCAGGGTACACTAGAGGTCTCTCTCCACTGTAATAGAATTGGTTTTAGTTATGATGTATAGGTGTGTATTGGACACAAAGCAGAAAGGACAGGACGAGAAGAGCTCCATATACATATTTTGGTGAGTGTCTTTGCCTAATACAAGTTTGACACTAATTAGTTTGAAGCATCTTTGTGCTTCCTAGGTTTAAGTTGGGGCTCACATAAGTACAATAAGAAGTAAAAGAGAAAGGAAATGTTAGTTAATATAAGTTATCATTATATAAAAGCCTTCTATATCCGTCCTATATCTGGAACTATGCGCAAACCAAGAACTATCACTGGAGTATAGGAAGATTAATAAAATTTTACTAAACCCCTAGTTCTTTTTATTGTTGAAGTATATGAACCAATTAGTCAACATCTATTTGTTGAAGTATGGTACTCCATTCTTCGTAAGTTCTAGCTATATATGTCTCAAGATCCAATACTCAAAAATCCCAAGAAGAAGAAGAAGAAAAGAATAAAATGACATCGCTCAACACCCTATGACAACTCCATGAATAAAGTAGACGATCCTCCATACAAGTCTTCCTTCATCTATTGTCTTAAAGTGTGAGTTCTACAGTATGGTTCTCTTTGTAGAATTGTGTCTTATTTTAGACAACAAGGGTTTTCTATTTTTACAGGTAACATGGCAACATGTGTAAGAGAACATATATGTGTGTGTTTGTGTTTGAAAGGGAGTGTCACAAGAGTAAGGCGTGAGCATGTGTTAGTATTTTGAGCTGTGAGAGTGTTTGTTCTATTGAGGTTAGTATCAACTATATTTTGGCTCCAGCTCCAGCTCCATTTGCATTAATCTACAGTACGACATGGTAATCAGGACATAGTCCCTGCAGCCATTCGACTGACGAGGCAGAAACTATGTAGCCATAGATAAAGTTGACTGTCATCCGACCCTCATCCCTCGGCAATGATGATACGACAACCTATCACTATATCTTATATAGTAGTCGATGATGTCTTAGTATTACATTATGTGAGTTCATCTTGATTCTGTTACATTCTTCAGATACTATATACGATAAGAACATATACTACACCATATGTACAGAACATAGATGATTCACACTAATGTATGCTAGAATGAATCTTGGGTTGTGTTCTGAGCCATCCGTTCTCACACTTGGCAAAAAAATCAAATTTTTTATACTTTATCTGCTTTCGAAAATGTACTCAAATTACATGATGGTTCCTTTAGTTAGTTTGCTTATGTTACAATTATATTATTTGTGACTATCGATCTTACCAGATGATACCCATGACCCGAGGAGCGGCACGTCGTTTGAGGAAAACAGTGAATGCTGAGGTGGCTCCTCCTACAGTTAAGGAGGAAGTGGCACCGGTTGCTAGTAAGACCGGGAGTTCTATTCATCCAGCACCGGTAGCTAGTGAGACCGGGAGTTCTATTCGTGTAACACTTGCAAGGGACGACATCTCTCCTCACGCCAAAGATCTCGCTTTTTCGAGGTGGTTGCGTGATCGTATCACTGAGCGTTTGCGTGAGCTGCGTGGTTCTCATTAGCTATTAGTACTTATTTGTATTGGACTATTTGTATAGGGTTGTTTTTGTATTAGACTATTTGTATTGGACTACATATATGAATTAGTACTGTGTTAATCTCTGGATTGTATTGGACTACGACATGGTGATTAGGACATAGTCCCTGTAGCCATTCGACTGGCGAGGCAGAAACTATGTATCCGTAGATAAAGTTGACTGTCCTCCGACCCTCATCACTCGGCAACGATGATACGACAACCAACCAGAGAGGATACTCTGAGAGATCCATCTGAGTAGGACGTATACTCTGAGAGATCACCTTTACAAGAATGATATCAGTAGTGGGATTGAGTGTTGGAGGAGATATTATCAGAGTATACGTCCTACTCAGATGGGTCTCTCACCGTTACTATTTTTTTCTGACGGTATGGTGGATGTGCTCCCTCAATAGATTCTTGCTCCGAGCTAAAACTTTGCCCCGGAGCTCAAGTGGACATCCTTCGTGTAGAGCTCAAGTGAGAGGTTCCTGACAGCATGGTGGTCTCCTTTGTCAAAGTATCCGTGCTCATCCCACATTGGTTGTGGGACGAGCACGGATACTTTAACAAAGGAGACCACCATGCTGTCCGGAACCTCTCACTCGAGCTCTACACGAAGGATCTCCACTTGAGCTCCGGGACAAAGTTTTGGCTCGGAGCAAGAATCTGTTGACGGAGCACATCCACCATGCTGTCAGAAAAAATAGTAACAGTGAGAGACCCATCTGAGTAGGACGTATACTCTGATAATATCTCCTCCAACACTCAATCCCACTACTGATATCATTCTTGTAAAGGTGATCTCTCAGAGTATACGTCCTACTCAGATGGATCTCTCAGAGTATCCTCTCCGGTTGGGTTGTGTTCTGAGCCATCTGTTCTCACACTTAAAATACATATGAATTAGAAACTGTGTTTTGTATTTTCGACGAACCCAGGAATTGGATTCTGTATTTTGTATTTTGGTTTCTGTATTTTGTATTTTGGTTTCTGTATTTTGTATTTTGTATTTTGTATTATGTATTTTGTATTTTAGATTCTGTATTTTGTATTTTGGTTTCTGTATTTTGGCTCCAGCTCCAGCTCTATTTACATTAATCTACGGTATGACATGGTGATCAGGACATAGTCACTGCAGCCATTCGACTGGCGAGGCAGAAACTATGTAGCCGTAGATAAAGTTGACTGTCCTCCGACCCTCATCCCTCGGCAATGATGATACGACAACCTATCAGAATCCTTAACTCTCTTTCGCTTCTTGGATATTGACCCAGCTTCCAATCTCTTATTTTCCTCCGGGTCCACTCTACTCCCAATCTCTTCCTCTTTTATACACGGATCTACAGAATCAATACCATCCAAGGAAGGCAAAACTGAATCAGCATTGTCTTCCAGATCGTCCTCATCAAGGCATAACGGGCTGCTCAGCGCGTCCAGCTTCTTCAACTTCTCGCTGGCTGCAGAGTCGAAATGGGAACGGGTCCTCTTTGCCGGCCCGGAGCTCTGACTCACACTCGTCGCCGCGCTACCGATTTTCTCTCCTCCTCTGACGCAGGTCATAAGAAAAGAAATTTCGTACCTCTTCTTCACATAAACATCATTGTCGTCTTGTAATCGAGCCTCCTCGTCTGTGACGCTATCCAACTTCTCGGTGCCTACATTGTCACTCGAATCTCCCATTCGACTCGTATCATCCTCTTCTTTGCCTGTCTTTTCGCTCCATGTCTTGCAATCATCTGCTATCACCGCCGACTCATTCGACTCCTTCTTCGATGACTCCGAGGAGGAGGAGGAGGAGGAAGACTCGGAGAAGGAGTCGAATGAGTCGACGATGATAGCAGATGATTGCAAGACAGGAAGCGAAAAGACAGGCGAAGAAGAGGACGATATGAGTCGAAGGGGAGATTCGAGTGACAATGTAGGCACCAAGAAGTTGGATAGCGTCACAGACGAGGAGGCTCGAGTATAAGGCGGCAATGATGTTTATGTGAAGAAGAGGTACAAAATTTCTTTTTTTATGACCCGCGTCAGAGGAGGAGAGAAAACCGGTAGCGCGACGACGAGTGTGAGTCAGAGCTCCGGGCCAGCAAAGAGGACCCGTTCCCATTTTGACTCTGCAGCCAGCAAGAAGTTGAAGAAGCTGGGCACGTTGAGCAGCCCGTTATGCCTTGATGAGGACGATCCGAAAGATAATGCTGATCAAGCATCTTCCTTCTCCTCTCCTCTACCATGGCTCTGGACCCATCTGCTCCTTCCTACTTCCCTTCTTCTTATTTGACTCTCTCAGCCACATATGATATCCACCTCAAGTGTAGAGTCGGGGGAGAAGAAGTGGACAGAAAGAGGAGGGGGAAGCAGCACAGCCGGCGGCATGACCCGGAGGAAGTACATAGGTTTTCTTCAAATCCATAGGAGAACTATAAGGATATATCTTTTCACAACATGTCACCTTGTCAAAGACCCTTAATGTGAATATCATGTTACCGCGGTGTCGGAAGACTAACAAGTCATAATTTTCTAAGCCGTGTGTTTTGACATAATCCTCCCAACTCTTTCCTCCTACGTAGTAATGATTACTACATAGGAGGAAAGAGTTGGGAGGATTATGTCAAAACACACGGCTTAAAAAATTAAGACATGTTAGTCTTCCGACACCGCGGTAACATGATATTCACATTAAGGGTCTTTGACAAGGTGACATGTTATGAAAAGATATATCCTTATAGTTCTCCTACGAATTTGAAGAAAACCTCTGTACTTCCTCCGGGTCATGCCGCCGGCTGTACTGCTTCCCGCTCCTCTTCCTGCCCACTTCTTCTCCCCCGACTCTACACTTGAGGTGGATATCATATGTGGCTGAGAGAGTCAAATAAGAAGAAGAGAAGTAGGGAGGAGCAGATGGGTCCAGAGCCATGGTGGAGGAGAGGAGAAGGAAGATGCTTGATCAGAACCTGAGGTAGAAAAGTTGTGACATTGATAGCGTGAGAGAGGGAGAGGGTGAATGGAGGGAGGGAAGTGGCTGCATGCCTTTGGCTCACTCGAGCGGTATTTGTCGTCCGATCCTCATCCCTCGGCAATGATGATACGACAACCTATCACTATATCTTATATAGTAGTAGATGATGTCTTAGTATTACATTATGTGAGTTCATCTTGATTCTGTTACATTCTTCAGATACTAGATACGATAAGAACATATACTACACCATATGTACAGAACATAGATGATTCATACTAATGTATGCTAGAATGAATTTTGGGTTGTGTTCTGAGCCATTCGTTTCCATACTTGGCTCCTACAGCATGTGAAATAGATATTCTGAGAACTGGACATTGTGTGATTGTTGTAGACTTGGTTATAGGGACTGAAACCTGTGTACAGCGAGAAATGGACATTCTGTGATTGTTTGGATCCTATTCTACAGTGAGAAATGGTTATCTTTTTAAACTGCAGGGAGAAATGGACATTCTGTATTTTATTTTTTTTACAGATTTAGCGACGTTTACCGACGTTTTCTGACGTCCTCCGACCCTCATCCCTCGGCAATGATGATACGACAACCTATCACTATATCTTATATAGTAGTAGATGATGTCTTAGTATTACATTATGTGAGTTCATCTTGATTCTGTTATATCCTTCAGATACTAGATATGATAAGAACATATACTACACCATATGTACAGAACATAGATGATTCACACTAATGTATGCTAGAATGAATTTTGGGTTGTGTTCTGAGCCATTCGTTCCCATACTTGGCAATTAAGCATGTGAAATAGAACTGATTATGTTTAGTTTATCTTACGATACAGATTTTCATATCCAAATTGAAATGGATCGTTACTTCGTTGATCGTACATGGATGTACTAGCGGATCAACCTCCTGGACCGTAGGTACTTATAAGTATTGACCGTATAGGATTAGTATCGATCTATCCTTTTGGTATGGGCCGTATGGGTTGGTATTGGTGTTAGCGAATTGGTATCGTCCTATCCGATATGTATCGGCCTTATAGCTAGGATTCATATTGGCCTTATCGATTTGGTATCGGTCATATCCGATAGGTATCGGTCGTGTTGGATTATTATATACCATTTCGGATTAGTATCGTCGGAAAGTAGTCGACAATGCTTCGTATTGTGAAGTGATATTGTTGTAGACTTGGTTATAGGGACTAAAATCTGTGTACAGTGAGAAATGGACATTCTGAGAACTGGACATTGTGTGATAGTTGTAGACTTGGTTATAGGGACTGAAACCTGTGTACAGCGAGAAATGGACATTCTGTGATTGTTTGGATCCTATTCTACAGTGAGAAATGGTTATCTTTTTAAACTGCAGGGAGAAATGGACATTCTGTATTTTTTGTGTGCAGATTTAGCGACGTTTACCGACGTCCACCGACGTCGATATACGTCGGATTGCGTCGATAAACGTTGGTAAATCTGCAATATTTTCCAGTTACCGACGTTTACCGACGTCGATATACGTCGGAGGACGTCGGTAAACGTTGGTGCACGTCGGTAATCAATCCAGGAATTCCCAGGATTTTACCGACGTGTAGCGACTTTGAACACGTCACTAAACCACCGACGACACGACGGTAATCGTCGGTAAAGTTACCGACGCGTAGCGACGTTAAACACGTCGCTAATACAACGACGACACGACGGTAGACGTCGGTAATATACCGACGTATATATACGTCGGTATACGTCGGTACTTGCGACGTTTGGCGACGTTTTAAAGATCGGCGACTTACATTTTCGCGACCAGCCCAAAACGTCGGTAATTTCGTCGCTAAATAATTTTAGTGACAAAATTTTTTGTTTTAGCGACGTCTTTAGGCGTCGCTAAAATGACTTATTCTGGTAGTGGTGGTACCTCCTGCTGCTGAAGGGATAGTGGTACCTCCTGCTGCTGAGGAGGTCAAGGAAGAATTTCCTCCTACTATTAAGGACAAAGTGATTCCTAAAGTCGAGATAGCTGTGAAGGAGGAGGTGGCACCAGAGGGCAGTTGCACCGGGAGTTCCAGTCATCCATCTCCTCTGGATATTGATCTTGCTGGCATGGATCCTACTTATGCGCAGTAGCTGAGGAGGGAGATCTCTCTGCGCTTACGTAGAGGACAATATATATATATATATATATATATATATATATATATATATATATATATATATATATATATATATATATATATAATTTTTGACCAAATTTATTTCTGGTAGACTTATTTCTGGGTTTTACTTGGATGGTTTTACAACTCTTGATGTTTTTTATTTTCTAGACATGGTTATTTTATAGACTTGGAAATTTTTGGATGCTATTACCTAGACTTCTATTATATAGAAATTCAACGGAGGGTTGCTCCGGGTCTCATTGATGTATGTTGGTTTGTGTGATATATTTGTGATAAATATTTGTATATGGTTGTGTGATGTATATTGGTTTGTTGGTTTGTGTGAGGTGTGAAGCATATTGTGATGTTTCGGATGTTGTACGACCAAGGAATGCTGTAATTTATGTAATTTTTTTCAAAAAATTCCAGTTATCGACGGACTTGCGACTACATAGCGACGGAAGGCGACGACTGAGTGACGGAATATTCCGTTGCAAACTGGAGAATTTCCAGTTAGCAACGGATGTCGACGGATTAGCGACATATCCCGAGGGAATAGCGACGGAATATCCGTCGCCACGATTCTGGTAGTATGAAAGATTCACAGAACCGGGTCGACGGATGTACCGTCGCTATTCCGTCGGGAGCCCGTCGACAAGTAGCGAATACCAGCAACAAGTTAACGACGAATATTGCGTATCAGATACTCTCTGATACGCAATTATCGACCATTTTAGCGACATATACGGCCGTCGCTAAGGCGATGTGTCATTAACTTTCTGATACGCGCTTTGACGAAAATCCGTCGGTAATTCGTCGCGAGATGTACGAGTATGGTTGACAAAAATCCGTCGTGAAATCGTCGCTGGGCGACAACTTGGCGACGGATTGTTTTTAGCGACGAGTCTTTTCCCGACGGATGTTTTTGTCCAAAATCCGTTGGGCATCCGTCGGTATTACTATTTACCGACGGCCAGGCGACGGATAAGGCCGTCGCTAAAGCGATGAATTTTGGCAGTGGTAGCAAATCCCCTTAGGAATCGCTGTCCATACAAGTACAAGAATAATAATCAAGAACGAGTCATGTACCAGTATACCAGGATAACCAGGAATAACATCTAGCTCATGACGGGATCCAAGCTATACCAATCAGTGTACTATCATGTCAGATATCAAGCATAATACTACAAACTGGTATCATAGAGACTATCAAGATAACAAAAACTATCAAAGAATGTACTCGCCTCAATATAGCTGGAGTCGACGTACACAATACGAACGTGTCGGCACAGAAAAGGTACAATGCTATGCTCTACAAAATGGTCCCAAAGGATGGCATAAGCAGTTCTGTTGAGTCCAAAATAGTTTAAATAGCCTAGTTTGATATATAGAAGTCCAAAATTAGGGTTCGTTACGATAATCGAATCAAGAAATAAGAAATGACTATAATAGTCGCAATTTAAGATTTTAAAGGAAGAAGCGTCAAAAACATAACACTACCCTTGAAGTTATTTATAACATTTAGAAAATATACCAAAATATTTTGATATTTGTTTTGAAAATACAAAAAACAATTTAGTGCTAGTAAATAATAATTTTAATAATACTAATAAAATAATAATACAATGCATATACATATACATATATATATATATATATATATATATATATATATATATATATATATATATATATATATATATATATATATATATATATATATATATATATATATATATATATATATATATATATATATATACAAAACATATACATGTAAGTATTATATTATATATGTCCAAATATATATATATATATATATATATATATATATATATATATATATATATATATATATATATATATATATATATATATATATATAATATATATATATATATATATATATATATATATATATATATATATATATATAAAATATATATATATATATATATATATATAAAATATATATATATATATATATATATATATATATATATATATATATATATATATACCTACTATTCCAGATTATATATATAAATATATTTATACATAGATATAACAATACGTATTTAGAATTACATTTATACATATATACAATGTGCATGAGCTAAAAAGCCCGGACCATAAATATTTAAACGTAACATTTTAAAGACAAAAGGGCTTAAAGCCCAGTCCAACCAATTTCAGACCAACCCTACCCTGATCTAATTTTAATAACCATTAAATCAAAAATCCTATTAATAAGCAGCAGAGGCTGTTTTCATGCCCCAGAACTAGAATACTGGAGAGCGGGGGACAGACACAACCAGCTACGTACATTGAAGTGAATCCCACCTCGATATATGGTCACGACTGTCTAGATGTACGAGGGTTTATCTACAAGCCAACAGTCTCTTATGGTCAACTACAAGCCTAGTGTCTCAATCTCAAGCAAGCAAGTAAATGTAACAAGATGGTAGATCATCAGACATACAAGTAAGGCGTCCCAAACATTAAATATTTAGATGATCATGAAGCTAGTCATACAAAATGCGAAGACTAGCAAGAGTTTAAGTCATACATTATCAACCTTAGGATTTGTCAATCATGTTACAGCCCTTAGGCAGACAGGAATATAATTCAACACGAGGTAACACTTGCTTGGTGGCTAAATGCCTCAAAAGAATAATTACAATAGAGTGGGAGAGCAAAATTAAACCCACTCGTTGCCAGGATTGCGTCTAGTGTTCACCATCTAGTTGGAAGGTTGGAAGATCCTCGGGAGCTACTCCGAAATCTGGCCATACAAAACTAGCTAGATCAGACCCCAGAAAGAACAAGTCCCACAAGGGAGGCTTCACTTAAGAACTAAAACCAGCATATTAGCACATAAAAACATAATGATAACGAAAGACATGAGTTATAGAAAATAGGGTGATAAACGATAAGATAACTAAAAGTTTGTTTCGGCAACCAAGTTACAACCCGTAAACCAAATAAGGACCGGGGTTGTAACCCTTTACCTGAACAGAACTTAGTCTCTAACCAATTATCGATAAAGTAAGCATAAACAGTAACATGCTGAAGTAACCATGTACTGGCCTTGTCTAGACAAGACTAGACTAGGCAGGACTCCATCCATCAATTACGGTCAAGCAATGAGTACGGCTTGATACTTTAACTAACTAGGGTTATCACAAGCCTAATTACTATAAGATGTATTGAGATCTCCCAGCAGTCACAAGCCCTGCAGCTATCCAGTTATCCTTTCGCAGGTTGAGAGAGTTGATTAGATGACTTGGGGATGCAACATATGACAGCGTGCTGGAAATGTACCCTACTCAACGGCAGGCAACAAGTCCAATTAGATAACCCAGATAACGGGATTGCCTGTAACTGGGGAATCTCACTATGAACTACTTGATCAATCTTGTTGTTAACTTAGTCAGATTCAGTACGAATCCCTGGCCATGAAAAATTAGGTATTCATGTCCTATACATGATGCAAGACGAGACATGTAGCTTGTACGGACACAACCATCCACGGTATCAAGACAAGAGTTACTTAGCAAGTCAAGTTAGCCGTCGCAACTGCATTTCTAGATTATCATGTCATGTTATGTTACTTATCAAGTCAAAAGTGCATCACAACGGACCACCATCAAGAATTATCATGTCAAGTTGCTTGTCAAGGGTACACCACGACGGGTCACTATCAAGAGTTATTATATAAAGTCATATTGTCATGTCGTGTTCCTGTAAGTGTACCACGATGGGCCACTATCAAAGAGTTATTAGAGAGTGTACGTGCCATACCAAGATCATGTTTAAACTCAGAGTATATGTGCAACATAGAAAATAACATTTTAGGACCAGTCAAGCAAAGTCACAACTCACACTAAGGACCATGCATGGGGACAAACATGGATAATTATAAGAGATGGCACAAGGGGTCAATGGGGTAACATGGAAAGCATGCGTCCAGGACTGTAGGAGCGTAAAAAGTGCTTCATAGACCAAGTCAAAAGAATAGAGCTTTATACAAATAAAAAAGGATCAACAAACTACTCTACGCAAGCTACTCTACGCGAGCTACTCTACGCGAGCTGTTTTACGCGAACTATTTTACGCTGGGGACAGGCTATCAGATCGTGCATTTTATGCAAGTGATGATGATTCTGACATAATAATTTGTTGACAGCGTATAACACAGAATTCAAAGAGATTTGATTTACACAGAAACCAACATTGTCGTTTAGTGTGTGGACGGGGTTACTTTACGCTCAAAAGATGGCTTCTTTTACGTATGAATACTATTTGAGCTTTTTACGCTCAAAGTTGACGTGAGCGTAAAGTTTATTTGGGCAACTTTTTACGCTCAAGGCTATTTTATCAGCCACTTTACGCGAGGAGTCTATTTTTGGGATATTTTACGCCTAGTCTACTACTTTACGCTAGAAGTGTATTTTGGGTCATTTTTACGCCTGATTGTTTCTGGCTACATGGGAACGTGGTTTGCCCACGTAGCTTTCATGCTACACTTTTCGAGGAATGTGTATACGTGCTCTCCCCATTTTATTGAGATAGTGGGACACGTGTCACCATGCATAGAGATCACAACTCTACATGGGACACGTGTCAACGTGCGTAGAGAGGGGTCTACATCGTGGGTGACAGTTGCTAGCGTAAAACTCCAACTTGGATGCTTTTTACGCATGAGGTGTTTTAGTCTATAAATAGACTTATTTTTTAATCAAGAGATCAACAGAGAGACATGAGGGGAGATTCTGAGAAAACTCATACTTCCAGAGTAATATTTCCAGAAGCATTTCTTCAACTTTTTCTCAAGAACAGGGTGAAGCAAAGCAAGAAAGCATTCGACTGTGCCATCAGTGCCATTGCTCGATACCTTTCTGGTGACTTAGTTCTTCCGATTATTCGTCTTCTTCAAGCAGTTTTCTTCATCATCATCGTATGGTCCAAGGAACAAAGTGATCGCTCTCAGATCAGACTTCCATAGCAATACTTTTCAGAATATTTGTACTTTTGTACTTTTTCTCGTTTTATTTCAAAAGCCAATTTTAGGCATTTTGTTCAGTGAAACAAAATGGCGACTCTGCTGGGGACGACCTTCTCCTTCGACGAGAAGGCAATTGCTCAATATGATGATGTGTCGATCGGATCGACAAAGAAGACTCTGGTTGTGCACTTCGACCAGACTGCCTACGAAGAAATGCTCCGAACTGGGGGTAGTACTCACTGCTCCAATGTTTAGAAATTGCGGAAGGCACGAAAAGTTTGGATTCCCAAGTCCAAAGCATCCTCGGATCTCCCTGCTGTCTCTGAAAGCAAAGGAATCCTTCCTACTCCGGTTGTGGAGGCTCCCGTATATGACGAGGCAGTCTCTACTCCGGTGATACGTCATGGGCATAAAAATTAGTCTTCCGTTTATAACGTGGCAGATTCTCCAGTTTTACGCTCTGAGCGTAAAAATCTAGTTTTACGCTCTGAGCGTAAAAATCAAGTTTTACGCTCTGAGCGTAAAAATCAGGCTTTACGCTCCGCGCGTAAAAATATGTCTCCCGTCTGTGATGTGGTAGACTCCAAAGCTTTACGTCTCGCGCATAAAAATATGTCTCCCGTCTGTGACGTGGTAGACACACAAAATTTATGCTCCACGCGTAAAGGAAAATCTCCCGTCTGTGACGCGGCAGATACTCATGTTTTGCGCTCTACGCGTAAAGGTAAATCTCCTGTCTGTGACAGTGTAGATAAAATTCACAATGATGTTTTTACATCTAAAGTGAATTTACCTGCACGCATGCAGCGTAAAAACATCGTTGGTAAAACTTTGGTTCTTCACCAACAGCCTTCTTACACTGCTTTACGCAAGGTACCAAATCTACAAATTATGCGTAATGTTGATGGAGTTCTTTGTGCTAAAAAATCTCAGGATTTACGCACGCAACTACAAGCGCATAAAAATGTACAGTTTGTTTCTGCTAATGCAGCCAGTAATCTTCTTTATACACAAGGGACTAAACGTTTTTCTATCCCAAATGTAATAAAGAAGACTACTCCTTCTACTCCTTCTGATTTACGCGAATTGCTAGTACAAAAGCGTAAAAATAGACAATCTCCTGTGACACTCCCCCAAGAAAATCATTATTGTGAGTGTCACCAGATTGTAATCAAATATTTCTGTTCGGCTTCTAAGCGGTCAATTTTTGACCGATTAAGCTATAATGAGCCTCAGCAACAGGCTGATGACCAAGAACATGAGTTGTTATATGCGTTAGTCAATATGGCATCTCATACCAACAGAGGACGACGTCCAAGACGCAACTCATCCCAGACTCCTGGTCAACAATAGTTCAACAGACTTCTTAATTCCTTTGAAGGAGTATATCAGAATACTCGATCAAGAAGACAAAGACAGTTGCAGAATTCTGATTCAGAAGCGGGGGGTATTCAATCTTTTGAATCCGAAACTGATAGTGTCGATTCATACCTCTATACCAATCCCTCTGTATCTTCAAGAGAGGTTGAATCCTATGCTATTGGAGATGAACCGGAGACATCATCTGCTAATACAGAACAACGTCTCTCTGCCGTTGAGCAATCACTAAAGGACATGCTTACTATGATGCAAAGCATGCACCAAATAATAATGACTCAGCAAGTTGCTCAACCGGCAGTAGTAACACTGGTACAAGTGGCAACACAAACTCAAGATAGTCAAGGGGTTGATATATCTTTCAATAATCAAGAGCCTGCTGTCAATCAAAATTCTGTATCTCCAGATCCTATCATTCCAGAAGATGTGCCACCTCCGGTGGGGGTTACGGTACATCCAACGACTATTCAATCGAATGTGCTTCCTCAAACTAGTGAAGCTATTCAAGCAGCGCGTGAGCTCAAAGCACAGTTTGAAGTTCTAAAGCGCAAGGATCAGCTCCAGAGGCTAGGGATTAAGTAACCCTATCCTCCTCATTGGAATGATGTACCCTTTCCTCCGAAATTCAAGCCACAATCAATGGTGTTATTTGATGGAAAGGCTTCTCCTAGTCAGTATATCAATTACTTTGATATTATGACTGTACATCTACAGAAGAATGATGTTCTTCTCACTCGAGTTTTTATCGGGTGTCTGACGGGTTCAACCTACGATTGGTATCGCAGTCTACCTGACAATTGCATTTCATCTTTTGATGAATTCAAAGCAATGTTTCTTTTCCGCTTCTATGAAGGAGGCATGGACATGAACATGTCATCCTTAATAGAAATCAAATAAAAGGAGAAGGAAGATAATCGGACATTCATTGAACGTTTTCGACAGACAACTCTGAAGATGCCTCCTGGTATGCCAGATTCAGCATTAATTGATACATGCAAGATGAATATGCGACCATTCATTGCTGTCTTTACGGGTTCCCAATTCACATATTGGGCCTCGTTTATTATAGCAGCAGTTTCTGCCGAGACCAATAGTAGGTTGGCTCGTGAACATGGGATAATATTTGCCTCAGAGGACAAAGGCAAGAAAGGCTCTTCTGGTAATAATTTCGGCAATCGTAATGGGAAAGGGAAGGAAACCCTTGTGGTTAATCTTTTAAAACCCAAAATGACGCCGAATAACTAGGAGTCTTCTAAGCCAAAAGAAGAATACTCTTTTGATGACAGTGATATCTCAGGGATATTCTAATGTCTGGTAAAGAGTGGCAAACTCCAAATTCCAGAGCCGAAGAGGCCTAATGAGGTGAATTTGACCGACAATCCCAAATATTGTATCTATCACAGAAACATAAATCATCCTACAATGGCATGTTATGTCCTGAAGAAGAAAATCCAGGAGTTGATAAATGCCAATGCCATTGCTTTAACTAATAATGAGCATACGGTCACAACCAATATGGTTTCTCATCAATTTGGAGGTTTTTCTCCACAACAAGTCCCAGATGGGATTGTCCCAATTCTAAAGGCGACGATAAAGATTGTAAATATCCTGCCTGCCAGAGAGCAAAATAAAGGACTTTTGCCTCTTATATTGAAATCTGGTGAAATCATGTGGGTACATCCTGATTTAGTACCTGAAATTGAGAATGAAGGTAAAGCTTCAAAATCCAAGAAGGGTAAAAAAGTCAAAACTTGTAACATGATTTCTCATGTTTTAACCCTAGACCATGATGATTTGGATCATTTATGGGGTGGTAATCCTTTAGAAGATAGATTGAGGGGTTTGAATATGTGCCCTCCAAGCTTGACTCCTCATACCAAGCTCAAACTTACTCATCAGCAGTGGTTAGCTATGAATAGTGTCCCTTTATACAGGGCACAACAAGTCTTTGCTGCTAATGATAAAGCTCCTACAGGGATTTTTCCTCTTGTCCCTAATACTCCTCATGTGGCTACAGAAGTTTCTATTTCTCCTATAGTTACAGAGGTTTCTGCTTATTCTTTCTATGTCAAACCATCTATTAAAAGTCCGCTGCCCATTCACTTGTATAGTCAACAATCAGTCTATCTCATAAAAAAGATGGGTTACGACTTTCAAAAGGCAGAGGGTTTGAACTATGATAAAGGAATGCGACTTCCTTTACAAATTCAAAGCCAAAAATCTACTGTTGGATTGGGTTCTGAGCTTCCTCATAAAAATCCTCGTAAGAAGAAGGCTAAGGGAAAGAAGACTAAATCCTGCAATATGGTACTTCCTTCTTCTGAGTCTGAAGAAGAAACCTTTGCTGGTACGAGAACTGGGAAAGAGTACCACAAAGATTATGAGAGATCTTTCAAAGAAGCAGAGGATGTTGTGGAAACATTACCAGTTCAACCATCTCATGTTCCTGCTAAACTATCTGTGGTTGAAAAGGGGAAACAGAAAGCAGTACGCTTTGACGTTTCTTTGAAATCTGCTTCAAATCAAGGAGTGGTGATAATCTTTCTAAAGAAAGTATGGAGACTCTGAGTGAAGCTTTGTTACAAGCAGACTCATGCTTAGCTCAACTCAAGAGTCTTGACAATATACCAGTCTTGCCCACAATGTCATAGTGTAATGGAAGCAATTCCCAATATCACATTCACACAAGAAGATATGCTGTTGAAGCATAATAAGCATGACATGACTTTGTGCTACACCGGGTATATTGAATCCACGAAAATTGACAGGATTTATATTGATCCTGGGTCTTCTATTAGCGTTATTCTTCAGAGTATGCTAAGACCTTTGAGGATTCCTACTAGTGATTTGACTTACACTGGTACCACAATAGTTGGTTTCAACTCTGGCAAGAGTAAACTACTGGGAAAGATTCGTCTGAAGATTCAGATTGGTGATCTTCGAACTATGGCGACCTTCTATGTTATCAACTCAGACGTATCCTACAACATCCTTTTTGGAAGACCGTGGATACATGAGCATAACATTGTGCCTTCAACTCTCCACCAATGCTTCAAGTACATGGATTCCCAAGGGATTATGAAGATGAAATTCGCAGATATCAACCCTTTTAAAGGTGTTGAAGCTTATTTTTCGGATTCAATCCTCTACAAACAAGAACATGTGAAGGAGATATCAGATATAGCTGAAGATCGATCACATGCTGAAGATCAATCTGTCAATAAAGATCCTCCAGAAGAGCAACCTTTGAAGATCAAAGTCAAAGGTCGAATACAACCCCAACCTGTCAATGATCAACCTCTGGTGATCAAGGTCAAAGGAAGAACTCGAGCTTCATCTGAGGAATCAGTAAGTATTCCTGCCAAGAGCCAAGTTCAACCTCTCATGATCAAAGTCAAGGGACGTACTTCTCGTATGAATGATCTGGAACCACCACTGATCATCAACCTTGGCAAGTCTACGCAGAAGACGGATGATGGTCCGTTAATGATCAATCCAAAGCATAGCAGTCAAATTGTAAATGATATAAATATTGATCATTCTGTACTTTCTAATATCAATAAAGATTTCCTTTTTGAGTATATGGCTGTCAAATTTGTTGAAAGAATAACTTTATTTTCCGATGGTCAAAGTCATCAATGTAAAGATGACCCAGATACAGAGGAAACTTTATACATTGACCATAAGGAAAATTCTTTTCCTCCTTATATCGATGTAGGACCTTATGCTCAAAAATTTCTAACATCTTCTTCCTATCTTCTTCCTGTAGCTGCTTCATCACAAGCTTGTGTAACCTATAGACGTCAGGAAGAATCCTGTTTTGTGGTTCCGTCTAATAAGAAAAACAAACACCAAATTGTGTTTGGTCTGGCTAGAAATATCCTTGTTGCTCAGACTGATGATCTTAGAGATAAAGATAAAGGAAGAATCCGAATTGACAAATATAGTCAACAATCTCTCAAGATTATTCAAAATATGGAATATGATTTGAAAACTATGCTGGGTCTTAATCAAGATAAAGGTAGACGATTACCATTATGTGGTGATCCATTTTACCAGAAAACTCGTCATGGGTTGGGATATGATCCGTTCCACATGTTTAATGACGATATACAAGAAGAATTTTCTCATAGTTCTTCACAATCCTCAGATTCAGAAGAAATCCAATTCATCGAATCTGATACATCCCACTCCTCATATGCTGGAGGAGACTATTATGATGAATCTGAATGTGTATTCTCAGTCAACATGGTTCAAACTGAGAATGAATCTGAGCTATTTAAAAATAACCCTTGGGCCCAACAAATGGAAACTCAGTGGGAGCTTCGTTTTGAACAGCGACAGCCACCTACAGAGGATGAGATTGTCCAGATTGATGTTGGAGATGGAACTACGTCCAAGCCAATATTCATCAGTAAAAACCTCTCCGAAGATGAAAAGGAAGAGCTAATAAAACTGATTAAAGAATATATTGATATCTTTGTATGGAGTTATGAGGATATGTCGGGTTTAGATCCTAAAGTTGCTACTCATAAACTCAATATTCTTTCTAATGCTAAGCCTGTAAAACAACAGCAACGGCATTTTCGACTAGACATGATGGATGCAATCGAAGCAGAAGTCAAAAAACTGATTACATGTGGCTTTGTTCGTGAAGAACAATACCAGATTGGGTTGCCAACATTGTTCCTGTTATGAAAAAGAATAGAAAAGTCCAAGTTTGCATAGATTTTTGGGATCTTAATGCAGCTTGTCCAAAGGACGAATTTTCACTTCCGATCACCGATGTCATGATAGACAATACATGCGGTTTTGAACGCATATCTTTCATGAACGGATTCTCAGGATACAATCAAATTAAGATGCATCCAGAAGATGAGAAGCATACTGCTTTTCGTACACCCCTTGGAGTCTATTGTTATACGGTTATGCCGTTTGGTCTGAAAAATGCTGGTACCACGTATCAACGGGCTATGAGCAATATCTTTCAAGAACATCTATGAAAGACGGTTGAATGTTACGTAGATGACATTGCTGTCAAAAGTTGATTAAAAGATGATCACATTCAAGACTTGAAGACAATATTTGAATTAATGCGTCAACATCAACTGAAGATGAATCCTACTAAGTCTTTCTTAGGGGTGTCCAGTGACAAGTTTTTGGGATTTGATATCACTTCACAGGGTATCCATATTGATCATGATAAAATCAAAGCTATTTTTGAAATGCGTCCTCCACGCAATTTAAAAGAACTACGCGGCTTCCAAGGTCGCATTGCTTATATCAGGAGATTTATATCCAAACTTTCTGGGAGATGTCAACCTTTCTTCCGTCTATTAAAGAAAGGTGTATCATTTGTTTGGGATGAAGAATGTCATAAAGCTTTCAATGATATCAAGCAATACCTTACAAATTCACCTAATTTGGTACCCCCAGTGGTAGGGAGACCATTTTTGCTATATGTTCGAGCCTTGGATCATTCACTTGGTGCTCTTCTTGCACATAAAAATGATATGGGTCATGAACAGACAATTTATTATCTTAGCCGAATGATGGTCGGAGCTGAACATAGGTATACTCCTGTAGAAAAGAAATGTCTGGCCCTAGTTTTTGCTGTTCAAAAGATAAGACATTATATGTCAGGACAGACTATCCATGTCATCTCCATAATAAATCCTATTCGGATATTGATGAGAAAACCAAGCATTCTTAACTCTATGCTAGCCACCAGGGCGATGTTTCTCACTCCCTATGGTATGGTCTATGTACCTCAAAAATTAGTGAAGGGTCAAGCATTAGCTGATTTCTTAGCAGCTCACCCTATACCCGAAACATCGAAGCTATACGAGGACATTCTAGATGAAGTTGTGGATTGCAACATGACTTTAAAGGATGACATTTGGCAATTATACTTTGATGGAGCATCACGAGTTGGACCTAAAGGCAATATCGTCTTCGGAGTAGGAATCGTTTTGGTTTCTTCCGACAAAATGGTCATATACCGTGCTTATTCTCTCAATGAGCCATGCTCCAACAATGTCGCAGAATATAATGCTCTGCTGATTGGTCTCCAAGTAGCAAAACAATTGGACATCGAGTTCCTGGAAACTTATGGAGATTCTCAACTAATTAATCAGGTTAGAGGGATGTATGAAGTCAGAAATCCTGACCTCATCCCTTATCATCAAGTGGTAATCGAATTGGTCCTTTCATTCAAAGGATTCTTCATCGAATTTGTACCACGTTCTCAAAATTTGGAAGCTGATTCTCTTGCTAGTTTAGCGACAGATTTAGCTGTTCCAATTCGAAGACAAAATACCATTACTTTGTTGGATTGAGACTTATTCTGTGTTAAGAATAATCTGTATGTTGAACAGAGTTATACTACATAATCAAGTTCCCAACAGAGGGATTGGAGAAGTCCATTCATTGATTATACGGTTCATGGGATTTTACCTGAAGATCCAAAAGAAGTTACATCAATTAAAAGATGATCATTTCGATTCTATTATGATTCTTCTTTACATATGTTATATCGTCGTTCTTATGACGGACTTTTGCTACGCTGTCTCTCAGAGAATGAAGCTAAGTAAATACTTCGTAAAGCTCATGATGGTGTCTGTGGTGCCCATCAACCGGGTCCAAAATTATAGGACCGCATTCGAAGAATGGGGTATTATTGGCCATCCATGATAGCAGATGCTGTGGATTACGCCAGACGGTGTAAAGTATGTCAGATTCATGCTGATTTTATTCATCAACCGTCTGAATTCCTATATCCTACAGCGGCTTCTTAGCCTTTCGAAGCTTGGGGCATGGATATCATTGGTCCTATTAACCCCCCTCTGTTAAGGGACATCGGTTTATCCTAGCTATAACCGATTACTTTTCTAAATGGGCGAAAGTGGTTCCCCTTGCTGAAGTAAAAATGTCTAATGTGGTTAGTTTCATTAAACACCATGTCATTTATCGTTTTGGGATTCTTCGACGGATAATTCATGACAATGGACCACAATTTGCCAGTCAGGCATTTTATCTGTTCTGTGATAAGAATCGGATCCAAAACCTGGCTTCTACGGCTTACAATCCAGATGCTAATGGTTTGGACGAAGCCTTTAATAAGACAATCATCAAACTTCTCAAAAAGTTCGTCTCTTCTAATAAACGTGATTGGAATGAGAAACTTGGAGAATGTTTATGGGCTTATCGAACGACAGTCCGAACTCCTACTAGTTTTACACCATTTTTACTAGTTTACGGATGTAAGGCGGTTCTTCCACTGGAAATCCAGATTCCGTCTCTTCGAATAGCCATTGCTAATGAGCTAACTACAGAGAACAATGATCGCTTACGACTTCAAGAACTTGAAGGATTGGACGAGAAGCGTCTTCAAGCGCAACAGCACATTGAGCTATATCAAGCCCGCATATCTCGAACTTTCAATCGCAAAGTTAAAGAGAGGGTATTCAAAGTCGGTGAACTAGTTCTAGATGTTGGAAGACCGATGGTGATGACTTATAAGAGCAAAGGGAAATTCCAAGCAAAATGGGAAGGCCCTTATGTCGTTGAGACAGTCTTCTCTAACGGTGCCTATAGGTTGTCCAAACATAATGGAGATTTGCTCTTGATGCCAATCAATGGCAAATTCTTGAAAAAATATTATGTTTCAATTTCTTCTTTATTCTCCAGCTACCAATGTTTGGTAAAGATGATTACTTGTCTCCTTGAAGAGAATTTTGATCTTCTGTCTTACCAATTAATAAAAAAAAGAGGGGATTTGTTATTTATCATGTTCTCACGACCTCTGAATAAATATTAAGTCTACTTCTTTTCCTATCTATCATGTCCATTTGACCTCTGAATAGATATTAATCTATTTTTTCTTTGAGTTGTTACGATCTGTCACGTTCATATTACCTCTGATAGTATCGTATACTCTAAACGAAAAACGAGATTTTATTATCTATCATGTCCATATTACCTCTGGATAGATACAATTTATCGCGATTAGAAAGCTTATCATGTCCATATTACCTCTGATAAGTGTTTTCTATCTCATACCTATTGTATAATAAATGATAGGGTCACAAAACAAAATATTTCATTCATATCTTTAAAATATTACAGAATGAAATAAACAAAAGAATACATAATTCTTTGTTGATGAACAAAAATAAGATTACAAAAGCTCTTTATTTGCCTAAGGCGGAGCAGATAAATCTTCGAGTAGTTTCTGCAGCTCTACTAGACATTTTTTACGAGAGCTCAAAACAGTCTTGGTAGCTTCAGCACGTCGAGCTTCTGGAGTACAGATGTGAGAAAGTCCAGTAAAAGTAACTATAAGCTTGTCCTTGGCTTCATCAAGGCTTTTGATGGTAGATTCAGCTCCGAAGACCTGTTCTTCCAAAATTGAGCTTTGAGTTAGGTGCTGGTCCCGGGCCATGATCATCTGCTCCCTCTCTGCCTTCAAGTGAGCTACCTCAGCCTCGACTTCGCGAATTCTATCATTTTGTTGATGAATTCTTACATTCGAAGTTTCATAGGCTTCTCTATGGCTATCCAGCTCAGGCTTTACTCCAGCTAAAAAAGCTTTTTCTTTGGCAACTTTTATGCTATATTCATGGAGGGCTTCATTGAATCTCGTCTCCCGAGCGAGGTAGTCGGCAGATAAAGCTTCATACTCTTCTTGGATGAGATTTTCAATAGTTTCACTTGATAGCTTACGATATTCTCTGATGGACTGTTCAAATCCCTCCACAATTTTCTCTAATGCTGCTGCTCTCGCCGCATCATTGAATATGGCGACATTTCTGATGATAAGAGCGATCGCCGCCTTCAAGCTCTCATAATTGAGGCCCTTATTCAGGACCATTTTGATTAGAGCCACCAAAGTCTTGTAAAAGGTTTCAGTATGAATCTCAACTAAGAGATTCATTTCTACACTTGAACTTGGCGTCGCGGCGATATCTACCAAGTCTCTTCTCTGAAGACTAGGAGCAGATGCTGATACTTTGATAGCAGGCGGAGATGAAGCCATTATTGTTACTGCTACCATAGCTAACTGGTTCCTAGGAGCTTCAGGAACATGGTCCTCAACAGTTGTTGCTCCAGCCGTCTCTGGAGCTAAAACTACTAGAGTTTCGGTGGCGGTGATAGGTGCGGATAGAATGATATTTGTGGCAGCTGACTCAGGTTCCGGTATTGTCTCTTCAGAAACCTGTACTGGATCAGTAGTAATAATAGAGGATGCTATTATACCTTCCCCAACTTCAGTTGATGACTTAAGTATGCCTTCATCACCTTCCTCAGCTACTGGCCCTACAGGTTCTTCGAGTATCTCAGTTGTAGTAAATTCTTCTACAACTGAGTCTTCATTAAAATCTAACTCTTCCTCAGTAGCCATTTCATCATCTACAGTAATTTTTACTGTATCTTTGCCTTCAGCAGGAGGAAGATCTTCTGGCTGAGCCTGTATTTTTGGCTCTTGTTGTGCCTCCATAGAAGGAGGATATTCTTCTTGAATCTCTTCTTCGGGCTCTCGTAGCACTTCTTCTTCAGCATCTTCTTCTTCTAAAGAAGAAGCCTCCTCCTCAGATTCCTCATTTTCTTCATAAATATCTTCTTGAGGAGGAGGAGAAGCCACAAGCTTTAGAGCAATGATAGCACCTATAAAAATTAAACAAAATAAGTTAATATGCAAAAATCATAGTTTTATAAGGATTTTGTATAAATTATATTTACTTGGAGTATGTGTGGGGCGTGCCAAGTACGCGTCATAATCCCCATTCCAGTCTTCATCATCGAAAGTGATAGCCGGCTCATCTGATGGGATAAGCACTGAATCAACAGTATGTACTGGGGCGACGTCTTCAACAACTTGTGCCTTTTGTGGCAAAGTTAAATGAAGCGATGAACTGAGACGTCCCGGGGATAAGACTACCGCAGGTGCTGCTGCTGAAGATCCTTCTCCAGGGTGAACTGAAGAAGATACAACATGCTGCGGCTCATCCACCTGAGTGTCACTCTCAGGAGTAGTGGCTCTTGATCTGAAAGGTCTTTTAGTAGTAGCCTTCTTCTTCTTCTTCTTCTTCTTCTTCTTCTTCTTCTTTTTCTTCTTCTTCTTCTCTGGGGTTTTCTCTGGAAGAGTGACGGCTGCACTCTGCTTCCGTTTATGGGACTTACCAATAATAATATGATCTGCAACCTTTTCCCCGACTCCCGTAGGGATAACTTCCATATATAGATTTGGAACGACAGTGTCATCAGGGATATCTGATGGTACTCTGATGGGCTCCTCAACATTTCCTTCCTTAGGCCATCTCAAACTACCTCTCATGTTATAGCCATGAGCGAAGGAACGGATGGAAGCATAAAAATGAGTATACGAATGGAGTATACGTAGTTCGGTGGTGCTGGTAGCGGTTGATATTTTGAATTTGGTACCAGTACGAGCAGTACTAAAATACCTCCATCCTCTTGCACCATCAAGCAGTTTTCCATAGTGACAAAAACTGGTAGAGGGGTTACCAACTTGAAGTTGGTCATACCCAAATTGGCGAGCAAACCTACTGGGTAGATATGGTTCGAACGCACAATTATCTTCATTTTTATACATCAAGTGGGAGGGTCTAATGCACTGTAACCATCTGAAGACTGATGGTGACAATAAAGTTCCTCCGTCAACTTCATCTTCGAATTAAACGCCGAAGCAGTCGGCTGGAACTTGTGGCCGGGTACAGAAGAAATTCCAACCATAAGAATAATTCAAGACTGTTCTGGTATCTGCCACTGTCGTTGCAGTCCAAGTAGCTTTGCTGAATTATTGGAGGAAGGTCTCCGCATCATCTTCCGGGCCTGGTGGTATTAGATTGCAGTTGTGATGCAACAACCAGCCCATAAAGTAAGTATAGGGCATTTCTACCCTGGGGAATACGTTCCGATGAGGAGCGTTATTGATTAGCTCCTCACCAAAGGTCCTTAGACCTGCGTTTATTCGGCACACCATTGCCGAGAGCAGGTTGATTCTGGTTTTAAACACCAAACGTACCGCTGGCCAAAGCACATTTCGGTGGATCCTATCAACTGTACCAGTCCCTGGTACAACCTATCTTCTCAACCACAAAGAAAGGAAGCCTGCCATCATGGCTTTCCTGGAGATTTCTGGCTACCATATCTGAGAAAGCTCAAGGCTTCAGTTCCAGTAGAGAACTTCCCAGTCTTGGTGGACAAATATTTGTTTTGGAATTTGTAACTGATCATCATATCACGTATTTTGTCAGCAAGGATTGTTGAACCAGTGTTGATAGTTGGAGCTTTGTTCTCCTGGAATCTCTCTTTATCATCTTTGGATATTTTATCCTTATGAAAAAAGAGGTATGTCGTCCATTTGTTGATGTATGCTAGATGAGACCCACTCTCATGTATAGTAGTGCAGATCATGTAGTGGCACATCAATTCTTTATACACCTCAACCAACTGAGGATTTTTCTCCCTGATTTTAGCAAGTTCTCGGTTGGAGGGTGTCACGACCCGTACCCAATATTTGGGCATGAATTATATACACGCCCAGCCTACGCCGCAGAGTCGGCGGTAGAACGTTGTATCAATATGATGAACAACCACGCAGAAAAAAATATATCACAAGGAAGTATTTAAGTCTAAATCTCAACTCAGCTGTCATGAATAAAAATAGAATTGTCTCAAATTGAATGAAAGTCTAAAATCAAAGTAATCTCTACTACATGTCTCAACTCATCTCATAAATCAACTACAAGGTCTCAGCACTAACAAATGTCTAAGATAGAGCAGCGGGGTCAGATGCTGCATAATCCTCCTGATATACAAGGTCCGCCTCTAAGGCATCTCCCAAATACGGGCCATACTCCTCTGGACACACGATCTCATCGCCATCACCTAAAATTTGTTTGGTTACCCAGTCAGGATGGAACGAGTACAATTCACTGAGTGCAGTTCCAAATATATGAAAACGACTATACAGCAGGGGTTAGCTTTTAGACATATGATTCATAAAATAAAATGAAGAAAGACAATAAAACTGAATAAGAACAGAAAATGAAATGCAATAAAATACTCACCAACTGACTGAAGTACCTTTGATATGTGATCGGTCTCGGGACAATTATGCAACACGGTCTACACGGTCTAAAGTTACACGGTCTACAGTTACACGGTCTACAGAAAATATTGTAATAAAGAAATACTATCTACAAAATAGTATTCATGATCTACACAGTTTAAATGCAGTAAAAATGATAATCACGATCTATACGGTCTACAAGATAAAAATGAAATAAAGATCACGGTCTATACGGCCTACACGGTCCAAGGTCAGATCACACATCATTCGTACTTCACTTCTCCCGACACGACACGAAATAAAATCATAAAAATGGAATCACACATCTATCGACTAATCACTGATGTATAGTAAAGATCAATAATGAAAACAAACAATAAATTGTACTCACCTGATGTCCTAAACTGCTGTAATAGATCCAATGTCAAGTCTGAGCCCAAATGACCAATTTAATAATTTATAAGGATCAATATACAGTATTGAATGTGTAAAAACAGTAATTATTGTATTAGCCTAATGTATGGCCTAAGTTACCCTTTTCCCTTAGGTTGAAATCTAACCCTAATGCTAAGTCTGTACTGAATGTCATGGTAAAGATGCTAAGTGTTATCCTAATAACTTATCCTACTGTCATTCTTCCACTCCAATACTCAGACCCAAATGGTATTCACCTATCCTTAAAAACTCCTTAAACTTATCTTCCTGATACTACACTGTCAACCTAGTCCTACTCTACTTCCCTGTTGTCCTGCACCTGGCACTTGAGTCAACACACAGGCCATGATACCACCTGAATCAAATCAGAGGCTATCTCTAAGTACTATTGAGGCTTTAGAACTTAAGTCAATAGGTTGCATAGCAGTATCCCCTGGGTTTATGGTCTATGAACTCAGGTAGGAAAAGGCAGACCCTCAGGTTGGGCTTTGCAGCATTCAGTTATAGGTAAAGTTATCAGGTTTTTGGTTTTAACCAGTGTCAGCCCTATACACCTCTACCTGTCCTATTTTGGTATCACACAGTGCCTCAGTTTTGGGACAAGGAAAATTCCCTTCAGACATGATCCTTCCTGACCACTGTGTTTCCTGAATATATGTATCTAGGCAATAAGGCTTTCACTGTTCTGTTTTAAGTTTCCCTATATGTCTCTTCTTCTGGGCTGATGTCTAAGGCCTCGAGTTATGAAGGTTTATCAGTAACCTTGCCCCCAAACCTGATACTTAGTACAACTGGGTAAGGCAAGGGATCAAAAGCAAGGGAACTGATCTGTGTTGTCTGGGTACATATATTTGAATACTAGGAGTACATCAGTTATGAGAATATAACTCGATTTACTCGAGGTCTGGTTAAGTATTCCACTGTTACTTCATCAATTATTCAGGAAACCACATGATTAATTGGATTTACACTGGTAATTAGTATCCACTGATACGGGCATGGAATATGGTCCCAACCCAAACTGGTGCAAGGGTCGAGTTTATTCTCACTAATACCCTGTTATAGCCTAACCACAGTCTCAATGCTGATACTCTTAAACCCAATGAAAAATTACTGCAACTATGGAAACCAGCAGTACTCGAGTGTTCCCTCATCCCCTGCTTCCTAGTTTATACCCTTGGATACTTGTGTTTTATCCTCAGATACTAGTTGTGATAACCAGGAAAATTGTACACTGGTACAATCCATTCTGGTCTTGGGTTGTCAGCTCTACTACTCAAGGGCTACTCTATGTATCATGTAGCAGAACTTAGGATTTGAGGGTGTGCTGTGTACATATATATCCCAGTGCTAGCCTAAGATAATGTTCTTGGTACACCCTATTTCGAGTAGGGTTTAAATGCCACAGTGGTGTCAACAAACTCCCATTCATCCAGTCTACAGGTAGTCACCTGTATTAGCTTTTGGTCTTGCCTCTATGTTAGGGTCTTGGCTTCCCAAGACAACCCTGCATTTGGGTATTCCTGATGGGTTGATGGCTAGGTCTGTACCAGTCTATCATCTCCTTGGTACACTCCTATGATTCGAGATGCACTACCTGGTTGCTTCCCAACTGAATTTCCAACCCTGGGTACACATGTCTCGGAGGTGATGTGCTAGTCTAGGTTGAAACATGTATCAAAATCTAGGTTAAAAGAGTCCTGACAAAAGATGTACGTGTATATGCAAATTTGAAAACAGAGGACTAGGTACCTGTCTAGCCCATTAAATCATATGAAACCCCCTACCCTTGTTGCTCGTCTCAGCAATAGAATCCCTGTGTGTCTATTGAGAAAAAGCAACAAACATCTACCTAACATCCTGTGGTTAAAAAGGTAAAAGGGTTACCTGTATTAGCACAATTCCAACTCCAATTACTGCTGCCGATCCTTGGATGTCAGGAATAGAAAGGTTCGCTAGGTTTTGTAGGGAAACGCAGAAGAAAACTCTCTTGTTTATATATGGGGACATGGATGTGCTCAGGAGAATATTTGGGGAGATTCAAATAATTTGAATCTGATTCGATCTAATCTTTTGATGTTTAGGAGGGAGCAGTATCCGTTTTTGATTTGGAGTACAGACTCCTGCGTGTATTTGAACATTTTGAAATTCGACTTTGCACATGAGTCCCTAGCATTGCACAATTTGTAAGAAAACACTTTATATTGAATGTGTATTTGGAAACTAGATGTAACTGTTAATGTGAATCATGAACCTTGATTATTTTTAAATGATAACTAAATAATTGAATAATAATAAAAAGAAAAAAATTTAGCTAGGGCTCACAAGTCTATCCTCCTTAATTTAATTTCGTCCTCAAAATTTAGCTGAAAAGTAATATAGAACTGTACCTCAGTTCTCAAATAGGTAGGGATAGCGCTCGCGCATCTCATCCTCTCTCTCCCATGTAGACTCGCCCGGGGAGTGGTGTCTCCACGCGACTCGAACCAAGGGGATCACTTGATTCCTTAGTACCTTCTCTCTGCGGTCCAAGATCTCCACGGGCTGCTCCTGGTAACTGAGACTCGGTCCCACCTCGATCTCTGAATGGTCTAAGACATGGCTGGGGTCTGCCACGCATCATCGCAGCTGGGATACGTGGAACACGTTGTGTACTTCTTCCAGTGCAGGTGGCAAGACTAATCGGTATGCTACTGCACCAATTTTTTCGAGAATCTCAAACGGCCCAATGAAACGTGGACTGAGTTTGTCGTCTTTACCGAAACGGATAGTGCGACGTGTCAGAGAAATTTTCAAAAACACCAAATCACCGACCTAGATGCACAAATATTAACACGAATCTCATAATTATACACGTAATTAATCTTAAGTAAATTCTATACCTCAAACTCTAACGGCCTACGGTGACTGTCGGCCCAGTGTTTCTGCCTGTCCTGAGCCACGCGAAGCCGCTCTCTAATCATCTTGACCTTCTCAGCAGCATCTACTACCATCTCTGTAGTGTCCCGCTCCTAGCGGTTCACTATGTAAGGCTTGTGGCTTGGCAAACTCGATCGGAACCGAGTATTGGGGAAACTTACCGTCGGCACCGAATCGATCACGAACAAGTGCATAAGAACCTTTCCAACTAATGGATTGGTTTCTCTTGAAATGCGTCCAAGAGTTTTCTCTGGATGTTTTTGCTGCTGGTTTTGTTGCTTGGTTTTGATGGATGCTTTTCTGACGATTTTCGATTATTTGATTCTTGCCCGTTTTTATCGATTTGCATAGCATTCATTCTTGAGAATTCTGAGAGAAGAGAACACAACGAGATGGATTATTAATCAAACTTTTGGTGCCAATACAGACTGACGCGTGACAGAAGGCTAAGCGTGCAAGTGTTCCTCTCTCTCTTGGCGATTCTCTAATTTGGTGAGTGTGGATCTCTGTGGCGGTATTGTCCCTCTCGCTATTCCTTTATGCCAACTAAATAATTGTCTTGCAACATCCGTTGATCGATATCAGTTGCTAATGCCACAAGTCAATACCACTAAGAAGCTAGAGATTGAACATTGAACATTGAAATGAATGCTAGTCCATAGAACATTGAAAGAATTGATTACACTGTTAACAACAATGAGAATTATGCTTGTCCCTTGAACATTGAAATATGGGAAATGAATTGATGCCTGAGATGTTGAATATGAAAATGCTACGTACCTAATGTTGGCTTATTAACACCATACAATTGTGTACTGTTGAGTCGATTATGCATTCGCGTGGTCATGGACGTCTTTGTGCACAAGGTTTGAGTAGTTTCCTCGGGACGGTACTTGGGGCACCGGGGACCGGCTCGACCTAGGGGGAAACAGTTGGTCGTGCTATGGTGGCACGAGGTATTGCGGGACATTCGACTAGGCTTGCAACCTACTCTGGAATGGTACACCGTAATACCCGTTGGAAAGTCCTTTATGGTGTAGTCTCACCAACAACCCAGTCCGAATGCATGCTAACGATTGTCTTATGCAGGGACGGTAAGTATATTATTATTATCCTGTATCTTGTGCAGGAAAGCTGGATTCGGCCAATGGTAAAGTAAACATGGTTTATTCCATGTTACATTATTGTGATTTACTCTGAATGTTGCATGCCCCTAATAAGTTCATATCTTTAAAATGCTTGTCATTAATAAAATGTTGGTTTAGCTGAGTGGGCCAACGGGGCTCACCAGCGCATTGTTATAATGTGCTGACCCTTCCTCCACAGGTACTGGAGAAGGCTCAGGCGTACGTCCGAATTAAAGCTTTCTGAACTGCTGTTTCCTTTCAAGTTGTTTTCCCTAAAGACGCACAAAGTATTGCAGAGTTTTCAAAAGATAGCTGCTTATATTTCAAAGTACTAAAGGGGCATGATGTATGGAACGGGAAGTTATTTCATGGCAGCCTATCAGTTGTACTTCTTTTCATGAATCAATGTAGCCGAAATGGCATTTCAAATATCATCGAGAAAAGTTGTATTCTGACTACAATTATGAATAAAATGAGTATTTCTTCTTCCTATATTGTGTCTCAATGTTTCCGCAACTGTGGCTTACTTTCAAATGTTTCAAAGTGATTTAAATGTGCATGTTCTAGCCTTGTACAAGTGCAACTCCAGACTTGTACGGCATCACGCCTTAGCGAGGACGATCGATTCGGCGTGAATCGAAGCAAAGCGAGCGATTTCCCGAATCGGGGCGTGACAAGTTGGTATCAGAGCACGGTTTAGAATCCTCGGATTTCAAAAAATATTTTCAAAAGGAAGTCTTGATGCAAATTTTCTCGATTAATGGTGTCGATAGCGCTGGCATGAAATAATGTTCCATACAATAAGCCCATAAATATTTTATGAGTGCTAATGGAATTATTTCTTTATTGTAGAATGACTAAGGGTGATAGCTCAAAGACGAATTCATCGTCGGATCCGATTGAGAAACTGATTAAGCAAATGGAGGCTCAAAGGAAGCAGAGCGAAGCTCAACATCGCGCGCTTCAAGAGCAGCTTCAGTATCAGTTTCAGGAGCAGTTGGATGCTCAAAAAAACAAGTGGATAGTCTGACTCAGATTGTCACTAAGCTGACGGCCGATTCTAACATTTCTGCAAAGGCTGCAGTAACCGAGACCGTGGAAGTGCGGGCGGAGAAATCTGAGACGCCGACACGAAAGAGACCGAGCTTCAAGTTCTCTGAATTTAAAAGTTGCGACCCGCCTAAATTTAATGGAAAAGAGGAGCCAGACGAGGTGATGGGCTTCTTGAATACACTGGAGGGCTATTTCCGAATATTAGAGATTCAGGGCAGTAAGAGAGTGGAGTGTGCTGCTGTACAACTTCGTCTCAAGGCCCAGGAATGGTAGATTTTGCAGAGACAGGCACTTTGCGGAAATAATCAGGATTTGAAGATGTCTTGGGAGACCTTCAAGCAGGCTTTCATTGTCCAATTCATTCTACCTGCTGTCCGTCAACAAAAAGAGAATGAGTTCATTGTACTTCGATAAGGCTGTATGTCAGTGCATGACTACGAGACAGAGTTTTTGAAGAGAGTCGCATTCGTTGGGTACATGGTACCGAATGACGACGCCAAGCGAGGAAGATTTGTGCAAGGCTTGAATGAGGGCCTGGAGCGGGATGTTCTAAGTCGGAAGTGTATGTCTTATCGGGAGGCGTATGAAACAGCTCTTGAGATGGAGAGATTTCATCCACCTGGCCGTGGAACAACACTATGCAACCAGGGGAGCAACCATAAATGACCCTTGACTGCAGAGAGGAATGACGTTCCTAAGCGTCATAACGCTGGCGAGAATAGAGGTGAATATCAAGGACCGCGTTGCTTCAAGTGCAACCGGTATGGGCATCGACAAGCAGAATGCCGAGCCGAATGCTTCAATTGTGGCGGCATGGGCCACAGGGCATCTGAATGCAGAAAGGGAAAGAATCATAATCCCCCACGGGATTAGCACTATAATCATCATGGACCAAACAACAATCAGTATCGGGGGAACAACAATCAAAATCGTGGCCAAGCGCCACCAGCCTTACCAGCTCCGAACGGGAATGCACCGAATCAACAACAAGGTGGGTAAGCAAGGGTTTATGCCTTGACTCAGGCAGAGGCCCAGACCGCAGAAAATGTTATAACAGGTATGTTGTTGTACAAAGGCATACCTGCAAGGGTACTTTTTGATTCTGGCGCTACTCATTGCTTTATCTCTTCTGATTTTGCAACGGAAAATAAATTTTGTATGACTCAACTAAAGTCAGCTTTGTGTGTTAGTACTCCTTCGGGAGTAGATATGCCTGCAACTTTGATTTGCAGGAACGGCTATATTAAAATTAGAGGCAAGACTTTATCTTTGGACGTAATTGTACTCGACATCAAAGAGTACGAAATCATATTGGGAATGGACTGGCTCAGCGCCTGTCATGCAACTATCGACTGTGCGGATAAGAGAGTTGTGTTTCGCCTACCCGGGGAAACAAAATTCTCTTATTCGTGCGGCTCGGCATTCCACGGACCCATGGTCATATCAGCAGTTACAGCAAGGCACATGTTGTACTCAGGGTGTGAAGGCTTTCTCGCTTCTGTCCAAGACACTCGAATGAAGAGTGTAGGCTCGAATCAGACCGAAATTGTGGCAGAGTTTCCCGATGTATTTTCGGACGAGATACCTGGGATGCCGCCGGATAGAGAAATTGAATTCACAATTGACACATTTTCGGATACTTGTCCGATATCTAAGGCGCCGTACAGGATGGCACCGACAGAATTAAAGGAACTAAAGGTGCAGCTACAAGAATTACTAGACCGGAGATACATTCGCCCAAGTGTATCTCCATGGGGAGCTCCAGTGCTATTTGTGAAGAAGAAGGATGGGACGATGCGGCTGTGCATCGATTACAGAGAACTAAACAAGGCAACCATCCGTAACAAGTATCCCTTGCCCAGAATAGATGATCTGTTCGATCAGCTACAAGGGGCGACCGTGTTTTCAAAAATCGATCTTCGTTCAGGATACCATCAGTTGAAGATCAGACCCGAAGATGTTCCTAAGTCAGCATTTCGTACAAGATACGGACATTATGAGTTTTTGGTCATGCCATTCGGCTTGACCAATGCTCCAGCAGCCTTTATGGATTTAATGAATAGAGTGTTTCGACCGTTCTTAGACAAGTTTGTTGTTGTGTTCATCGATGACATCTTGATCTACTCAAAGGACAGGGAGACTCATGTCGAGCACTTGAGAGAAGTACTTCAGACGCTGCGGGATAACCAGCTTTATGCAAAACTAAGCAAGTGCGAATTTTGGATGAACAGCGTGTCATTCCTTGGACATGTTGTTTCGGCGGAAGGTGTTGCCGTCGACCCAAAGAAGATTGAGGCAGAGGTAGACTGGAAGCAGCCTGCATCAGCTAGTGAAATACGGAGTTTCCTTGGTTTAGCCGGGTACTACCGTAGATTTGTGAAGGACTTCTCGAGAATCGCCTCGCCTTTGACTCGCCTGACTCAAAAGGGAGTCGTATTTAAGTGGACGGACGACTGTGAGAGTAGTTTCCAAGAACTCAAGCAGCGGCTCGTCACGGCCCCAATTTTAGCACTCCCGGAAGGCTCTGAGGGATTTCAGATCTACAGTGACGCGTCGGGACTTGGTTTGGGATGTGTTCTCATGCAACGCGGGAAGACAATATCTTATGCTTCGAGACAACTCAAATAGCATGAGAAGAATTACCCAACACATGATTTGGAACTGGCGGCAATTGTGTTCGCGTTGAAATTGCGGCGACACTATCTCTATGGTGTGTCCTGCGAGATCTTCACGGATCACAAGAGCCTGAAATATATATTCACACAGAAAGAATTGAATTTGAGGCAGCGGCATTGGTTAGAATTGATCAAAGATTATGACTTGACAATCTCCTATACGCCGGGTAAAGGAAATGTTGTAGCTGATGCCTTGAGTCGGAAATTTGTTGGGTCCCTAACAATAGCAAAAGAGGTACTACGGGATCTTGAAGAGATGGGCATCGAATTCAGGATCCGTCCGCAGAATGTACAGTTGGCTCAATTGCAACTTGAGCCGAGTCTCCAGGGAGGGATTAAGATTGCTCAGAAGGATGACCCGTTTCTGCAGAAGATACGCGAGTTGATTCTAGTAGGAAAGGCGTCAGACTTTACCATTGAAGATGTCACTATTCGTGTCAAGGGAAGATTGTGTGTCCCTAAGGATGAGGATATCAGGAAGGAAATACTGACCGAGGCTCATTTCGCGAAGTACTCCTTGCATCCGGGAAGCACGAAAATGTATAAAGATCTGCGCACCACATTTTGGTGGCATGGCATGAAGAAAGATATGGCTCTTTTTGTGTCACAATGCATGGATTATCAGCGTGTAAAGGCCGAACATCAACGGCCAGGCGGAGAACTACAAAATTTAGCTATTCCACTTTGGAAGTGGGATAATATCTGTATGGATTTTATCGTCGGCTTGCCAAGAACTCAGAAGGGAAATGATGCGATTTGGGTTATCGTAGATAGATTAACCAAGTCGGCACATTTTATTCCAATAAAAGTTACATGGGGAGTAGAACGGTTGGCTCAGATCTACATAAACGAAATTGTCCGATTGCATGGGGTGCCAGCTTCTATAGTATCGGATAGAGACGGAAGATTCTTGTCGCGATTTTGGATAAGTCTGCACTCGACTATGGGCACAAAGTTGAACTTCAGTACAGCTTACCATCCGCAAACTGATGGTCAGACATAGAGGGTAAATCAGATCCTTGAGGATATGTTGAGATTGTGCGTGCTCGACTCGAAGACAAATTGGGACGCGCATCTCGCACTAGCAGAATTTGCCTATAACAACAGTTATCAGGCAAGTATCCAAATGGCCCCGTACGAAGCCTTATATGGACGGAAATGTAGATCACCGATATGCTGGGATGAAGTCGGTGAACGGCAAGTGCTCGGACCAGAACTTGTGGAACAGGCCGTCGAGAGGGTTCGCTTAATTCGAGAAAGACTTAGAGTTGCTCAAAGTCGACAAAAGAGTTATACGGATGTTCATCGACGACCTTTGGAATTCACAGCAGGCGATCATGTCTTCTTGAAGGTCACACCCATACGAGGTGTGATACGGTTTGGGATGAAAGGAAAGCTAAGCCCGAGATTCGTCGGACCATTCGAGATTTTGGAGAAGGTAGCCTCAGTGGCTTATCGACTTGCACTACCTCCGGCTCTGGCTGATGTGCACGATATCTTCCATGTATCTCAACTTCGGAAGTACGTGCATGATCCAAGTCACGTAGTGAACTTCGACCAGCTGCAGCTGAGCGCTGACCTATCCTACACTGAAGAGCATGTCCAAATTTTGGACATGAAAGAGAAAGTTTTGCGGAATCGGACAGTATCTCTGGTCAACGTGCTGTGGCGGAACCATGCTGTAGAGGAGTCGACATGGGAGTTAGAGGAAGAGATGCGGGTGAAATACCCTTCGCTGTTTGATAATTTTGAGGTAGGACTTTTGCTTTAAGTTTTGAGGACGAAACTTTTTCTTAGTGGTATATTATGTAGTGTCCCGCTTATAGCGGTTCACTATGTAAGGCTTGTGGCTTGGCTAACTCGGTCGGAACCGAGCATTGGGGAAACTTACCGTCGGCACCGAATCGATCATGGACAAGTGCATAAGAACCTTTCCAACTAATGGATTGGTTTCTCTTGAAATGCGTCCAAGAGTTTTCTCTGGATGTTTTTGCTGCTGGTTTTGTTGCTTGGTTTTGATGGATGCTTTTCTGACGATTTTCGATGATTTGATTCTTGCCCGTTTTCATCGATTTGCATAGCATTCATTCTTGAGAATTCTGAGAGAAGAGAACACAACGAGATGGATTATTAATCAAACTTTTGGTGCCAATACAGACTGACGCGTGACAGAAGGCTAAGCGTGCAAGTGTTCCTCTCTCTCTTGGCGATTCTCTAATTTGGTGAGTGTGGATCTCTGTGGTGGTATTGTCCCTCTCGCTATTCCTTCATGCCAACTAAATAATTGTCTTGCAACATCCGTTGATCGATATCAGTTGCTAATACCACAAGTCAATACCACTAAGAAGCTAGAGATTGAACATTGAACATTGAAATGAATGCTAGTCCATAGAACATTGAAAGAATTGATTACACTGTTAACAACAATGAGAATTATGCTTGTCCCTTGAACATTGAAATGTGGGAAATGAATTGATGCCTGAGATGTTGAATATGAGAATGCTGCGTACCTAATGTTGGCTTATTAACACCATGTAATTGTGTACTGTTGAGTCGGTTATGCATTCGCGTGGTCATGGATGTCTTTGTGCACAAGGTTTGAGTAGTTTCCTCGGGACGGTACTTGGGGCACCGGGGACCGGCTCGACCTAGGGGGAAACAGTTGGTCGTGCTATGGTGGCACGAGGTATTACGGGACATTCGACTAGGCTTGCAACCTACTCTGGAATGGTACACCATAATACCCGTTGGAAAGTCCTTTATGGTGCAGTCTCACCAACGACCCAGTCCGAATGCATGCTAACGATTGTCTTATGCAGGGGCGGTAAGTATATTATTATTATCCTGTATCTTGTGCAGGAAAGCTGGATTCGGCCAATGGTAAAGTAAACATGGTTTATTCCATGTTACATTATTGTGATTTACTCTGAATGTTGCATGCCCCTAATAAGTTCATATCTTTAAAATGCTTGTCATTAATAAAATATTGGTTTAGCTGAGTGGGCCAACGGGGCTCACCAGCGCATTGTTATAATGTGCTGACCCCTCCTCCATAGGTACTGGAGAAGGCTCAGGCGCACGTCCGAATTAAAGCTTTCTGAACTGCTGTTTCCTTTCAAGTTGTTTTCCCTAAAGACGCACAAAGTATTGCGAAGTTTTCAAAAGATAGCTGCTTATATTTCAAAGTACTAAAGGGGCATGATGTATGGAACGGGAAGTTATTTCATGGCAGCCTATCAGTTGTACTTCTTTTCATGAATCAATGTAGCCGAAATGGCATTTCAAATATCATCGAGAAAAGTTGTATTCTGACTACAATTATGAATAAAATGAGTATTTCTTCTTCCTATATTGTGTCTCAATGTTTCCGCAACTGTGGCAAATGTTTCAAAGTGATTTAAATGTGCATGTTCTAGCCTTGTACAAGTGCAACTCCAGACTTGTACGGTATCACGCCTTAGCGAGGACGATCGATTCGGCGTGAATCGAAGCATAGCAAGCGATTCCCCGAATCGGGGCGTGACAATCTCCGGTCCCAATAGTGCACGCTCACCTACATCATCCCAAGACAGCGGGGTACGACATCTCCGACCATACAACGCCTCAAAAGGGGACATCTCGATACTAGCTTGGTAACTGTTGTTATAGGAGAACTCCACGAGATGAAGGTGGTCCTCCCATGAGCCGCCAAAGTCTAGTACGCACGTTCGCAACATATCTTCGTACGTCAGAATGGTCCGCTCGGACTGTCCATCCGTCTGCGGATGATATGCAGTGCTGAACTTGAGCGCTGTGCCCAAGTTGGCTTGTAGGCTCCTCCAAAAATGAGATGTAAACCTGCTGTTACGGTCCGACACAATACTCATCGGAACCCCATACAACCGGACTATCTGCTTTACATAGAGCTCTGCCAGCTTCTCCGTAGACAACCCCACCTTAAATGGAATAAAATGGGCCGATTTGGTCAACCGGTCAACGATGATCCAAATCGCATCCTTCCTGCCCGATGAACGTGGAAGGCCGGAAATGAAATCCATAGTGATGTGTTCCCACTTCCACTCGGGTATCGGTAGCGGCTGCAACAATCCTCCTGGTCTCTGCCTCTCGGCTTTGACCTGCTGACATACGAGGCACCTAGAAACGAAGCGGGCTACTTCCCGTTTTATACCATACCATCACACGTGGTTGCGCAGATCTTTGTACATCTTATTGGCTCCCGGATGTAAAGAATACTGGGAGCGATGTGCTTCTTGCATAACTTCTTCTCTAAGCTCTCTACTCGGTACACAAAGCCTCGATCCGTGCCTCAACGAACCATCCTCTGTAATAGTGAAATCATCCAATAATCCAGCTCGTGCTTGTGCTATGATTTCCTTCAGTTGCTTATCTTGATGCTGTGCCTCACGAATCCTGTCCATCAGTCCTGACTGAATTTGTATGCCCATCATCTGCATCTCGACTCCAGGAATGACGATCTCGATGCCCAAACTCTCTAAATCTGCTAACCGGTGACGATCTCTAGTCAAGCACATTGCCACGGGATACCTGCTCATTACATCCGCGATAACGTTGGCTTTTCTCGAATGATATTGCAGTGATATGTCATAGTCACTCATCAGCTCAAGCCATCTGCGATGCCTCATGTTCAACTCCTTTTGTGTGAAGACGTACTTTAAGCTTTTGTGGTCAGTGAAGATTTCCACTCGCTCTCCGTACAAATAATGTCTCCACAGCTTCAAGGCGAAGATCACGGCTGCCAACTCAAGATCGTGAGTAGGATAGTTCTTCTCGTGTGGTCTCAGCTGTCGGGACGCATAGGCTATCACTCTCTTGTTCTGCTCTAGGACACAGCCCAGTCCTTTGCCCGAGGCGTCACTACAAATGGTGAAGCCTCCTGATCCTGATGGCAAGGCTAAGATAGGGGCTGTTGTCAGTCGCTTCTTCAACTTATCGAACGCAGCCTGGCAGTCTTCCATCCATACGAACTCTACATCCTTCCTTGTGAGCCTAGTGAGCGGCTCTGCAATCCAAGCAAAGTCCTGCACGAACTTCCGATAGTACCCTGCTAGCCCCAAGAAACTTCGTATCTCAGCCACTGTAGTCGGAGTAGACCATGCTTCCACTGCTGTTACTTTCTTCGGATCGACGGATATACTGTCGCCAGTCACCACATGACCAAGAAACTCTACCTTGTCCAAGAAGAACTCATATTTCGAGAGCTTTCCATAGAGCTTCTCCCTCCTGAGGGTCTCTAGCACGATCCTCAGATGTTCCTCGTGCTCCTCCGGTGTTTTCGAATAGATGAGTATGTCATCGATAAACACCACCATGAACTTGTCAAGGTACGGATGGAATACCTTGTTCATCAAGTTCATGAAAACCGCCGGGGCATTCGTCAATCCGAACGGCATCACCATGAACTCGTATTGTCCGTACTTGGTCCGAAAAGCAGTCTTCGGTATGTCTTCCTTCTTCACTTTCAACTGATGGTACCCCAACCTCAAATCTATCTTGGAGAATACCCGCGCACCGCTCAATTGATCGAAGAGATCGTCTATTCTCGGCAGCGGATACTTGTTCTTGATAGTGTGGTTGTTCAAGGTTCGGTAGTCGATGCACATTCGCACCGTACCATCCTTCTTCGGCACAAAAAGTACATGGGAGCCCCATGGCGACGAACTCTCCCTGATGAACCCCTTCTCTAGCAATTCGTCTATCTACTTCTTTAATTCTTCAGCCTCCTTGTTGTTGATCCGATACACTGGTTGCGCTGTTGGCTCTGCGCCTGACACTAGGTCAATAGCAAACTCGATGTCTCTGTCTAGCGGCAATCCTGGCAAGTCTCCGGGAAAAACGTCCACGAACTCCGTGATGATGGGATATGGGATCTCCTCTCCCTCGATCATAGCTCCGTAAATAGCTCCATGCTGCTGCCCGACTGCTCCTCTCGCGAACTCGAATATCGGTTCCTCCGGAGGACTGAAAATAACACATCCTCGGTGGCAGTCTATACTGGCAAAATTCTTACTCAACCAATCCATACTGAGGATATTGTCAAAACTCGGTAGTGGCATTACGAGTAGGTTGGCGCGTAACTCTCTACCTCCCAAGGTGATGCGCCTTCTCATGCAAAAATCCTTGACTAGGATAATGCCTCCGCCTGTCATAATCTTGTAACTACCACCCAAAGATACAGACGCTATACTATGCTTGAATACGAAAGCTACAGAGATAAAACTATGGGATGCGCCTGAATCAAACAAGGCTATAGCGGAAATAGAATCGAGAAGTATGGAACCTGCTATCACATCTGGTGTGGCCTCGGGCTCCTCAATAGTCATAGCAAAAGCTCGGCCCTGCTAGGGTGCTCCTCTCTGCTGGTGCTGGACGAACCGCTGCTACTGAGTGGGTAGCAGTGGTCCTCGCGGCTGTGGGGCAGCTGGTCCTCTCTGTGCTGGAGCCGTCTCTCGTCCTGCTCAGTTGGGAGCCACTGTGCAATCCTTCAGCTGATGTAAAGGTGATCTGCAGTATAAACACGATCCAAGTCTTGCTCTGCAATCGTCCCAAACGTGTCCGTTCTTCCCGCAAAAGGTGCAATGCGGGGTCTGCTGGAACTGCCTCTGCGTCTGCTGTGTCTGGGTTCTGACCGGACCTTGGTGCTGCTGATGTGCTGGGGCTTTACCGGTGGATTGGAATTGTTGCTGGTGCTGGAAGGTCCTTGGCTGCAACTGTGGACGCTTTGCCTGTGTTTGTTGATGGCTGCCTCCGCTAAAAGTGTCTCGATTCCTCTTCGGCCTGTAATTTAGTTCTTCCTTCACTTCCTGGGCGACCTCCAGGATCTCCTCATAGGTAGTAGCCCGGCTGGTGGCGATGGCTAAGCGAATCTCGTGCGATAATCCCTTCCTGAACCGCCGTGCTTTGTCTTCCGGGGTGCTGACCAAGTTCTCCGCAAAGCGACTGAGGCGTGAAAATTCTGATGTGTACTCGTCAACAGTGAGGTTGCCTTGCTCCAGATGCTCGAACTGGCTCACAAACGCCTCTCGTGCTACATATGGATAGAACTTCTTCTTGAACAACCGCTTGAACTCCTCACAAGTTATGTTTGGAGCAGAAAAGCGGGGCTCGCCTTGGTACCATGTCCGTGCGATATCGAAAAGCTGTCCGCTGACTGACTCTATCTTCAGATCTTCCGGGATTCGGGCCATCTTCAGATACCTCTCCACATTCTCTAGCCATTCATCAGCATTGACGATCCCCTCTGTCCCATAGAACGACATGGGCTTAAAGTCTATGAAGTGCTTGGGATTCCCCGGTTGCTGTCGGGGAGCATCCCTCTGCTGGAGAACCTCTCGCAAGGTATCGCAAAAGAGGTTGGCCTGCTGTTGCATAATTCCCAGCATAGTAATATTGTCCAGGGCTGGTGGCGGGGGCAGTACAGGTGTCGGGTACATCACTGGCGCGGGATGCATAGCAGGTGCTGGGTACATTACTAGAGCTGGGTGCATGGCAGGCGATGGGTACATATAGGGTGCCTGATGCATCATAGGTGTGGAGTACATGGCTGGTGTTGGGTGCATCACTGGTGGTGGATACGCTGCTGGTGTCGGCGGAGGAATGGATGCTGGTGCTGGCGTCTGCGGAGGGAACTGTGGTGTAGGTGGAATATCATCCCTGCGAAACCTCGAGTACTGTGGAGGGGCCGGTACGTCCTGGTGAGTAAGCTGACCTCCCTGAGTCGGAGGAGTCTCATAGGTGAAAAATACGCTAGCTACCGGTGGCGTATTCAGTACGGCGTTGTTCAGGTCCTGTGGGTCCATTTGCTGAAAACAAAGGAAATCATTAGACGATAGAATGATTCAAACAGGATGCATAAGATATTTGAAATCGAATATAGAAGTCAATGACAAAATTTTTTAATTTACGAAGATAGTCCTTACGTCCCTATTCCTAGTCCTAGTCACAGGCCCGTAGTAGTACGACTAACCTAAGTACTACCACGGTTTCGCTGGTCTTACGAAATGTCGACCTGCATGGGCCACCATAAAAACGTGTTATGACCCGTACCCAATATTTGGGCATGAATCATATACACGCCCAGCCTACGCCGCAGAGTTGGCGGTAGAACGCTGTATCAATATGATGAATAACCATGCAGTAAAAATATATCACAAGGAAGTATTTAAGTCTAAATCTCAACTCAGCTGTCATGAATAAAAATAGAATTGTCTCAAAATGAATGAAAGTCTAAAATCAAAGTAATCTCTACTACATGTCTCAACTTATCTCATAAATCAACTACAAGGTCTCAGCACTAACAAATGTCTAAGATAGAGCAGCGGGGTCAGATGCTGCATAATCCTCCTGATAAACAAGGTCCGTCTCTAAGGCATCTCCCAAATACGGGACATACTCCTCTGGACACACGATCTCATCGCCATCACCTAAAATTTGTTTGGTTACCCAGTCAGGATGGAACGAGTACAATTCACTGAGTGCAGTTCCAAATATATGAAAACGACTATACAGCAGGGGTTAGCTTTTAGACATATGATTCATAAAATAAAATGAAGAAAGACAATAAAACTGAATAAGAACAGAAAATGAAATGCAACAAAATACTCACCAACTGACTAATGTACCTTTGATATGTGATCGGTCTCGGGACAATTATGCGACACGGTCTACACGGTCTAAAGTTACACGGTCTACAGTTATACGGTCTACAGAGAATATTGTAATAAAGAAATACTGTCTACAAAATAGTATTCACGATCTACACAATTTAAATGCAGTAAAAATGATAATCACGATCTACACGGTCTACAAGATGTAAATAAAATAAAGATCACGGTCTACACGGTCTAAGGTCAGATCATACATCATTCGTACTTCACTTCTCCCGACACGACACGAAATAAAATCATAAAACTGGAATCACACATCTATCGACTAATCACTGATGTATAGTAAAGATTAATAATGAAAACAAACAATAAACTGTACTCGCCTGATGTCCTGAACTGCTGTAATAGATCCAATGTCAAGTCTGAGCCCAAATGACCTATTTAATAATTTATAAGGATCAATATACAGTATTGAATGTGTAAAAACAGTAATTATTGTATTGGCCTAATACATGGCCTAAGTTACCCTTTTTCCTTAGGTTGAAATCTAACCCTAATGCTAAGTCTGTACTGAATGTCATGGTAAAGATGCTAAGTGTTATCCTAATAACATATCCTACTGTCATTCTTCCACTCCAATACTCAGACCCAAATGGTATTCACCTATCCTTAAACACTCCTTAAACTTATCTTCCTGATACTACACTATCAACCTAGTCTTACTCTACTTCCCTGTTGTCCTGCACCTGGCACTTGAGTCAACACACATGCCATGATACCACCTGAATCAAATCAGAGGCTATCTCTAAGTACCATTGAGGCTTTAGAACTTAAGTCAATAGGTTGCATAGCAGTATCCCCTGGGTATTATGGTCTATGAACTCAGGTAGGGAAAGGCAGACCCTCAGGTTGGGCTTTGCAGCATTCAGTTATAGGTAAAGTTATCAAGTTTTTTGTTTTAACCAGTGTCAGCCCTATACACCTCTACCTGTCCTATTTTGGTATCACACAGTGCCTCAGTTTTGGGTCAAGGAAAATTCCTTTCAGACATGATCCTTCCTGACCACTGTGTTTCCTGAATACATGTATCTAGGCAATAAGGCTTTCACTGTTCTGTTTTAAGTTTCCCTATATGTCTCTTCTTCTGGGCTGATGTCTAAGGCCTCAAGTTATGAAGGTTTATCAGTAACCTTGCCCCCAAACCTGATACTTAGTACAACTGGGTAAGGCAAGGGATCAAAAGGAAGGGAATTGATCTGTGTTGTCTGGGTACATATATTTGAATACTAGGAGTACATCAGTAATGAGAACATAACTCGATTTACTCGAGGTCTGGTTAAGTATTCCACCGTTACTTCATCAATTATTCAGGAAACCACATGATTAATTGGATTTACACAGGTAATTGGTATCCACTGATACGGGCGGGGAATATGGTCCCAACCCAAACTGGTGCAAGGGTCGAGTTTATTCTCACTAATACCCTGTTATAGCCTAACCACAGTCTCAATGCTGATACTCTTAAACCCAATGAAAAATTACTGCAACTATGGAAACCAGCAGTACTCGAGTGTTCCCTCATCCCCTGCTTCCTAGTTTATACCCTTGGATACTTGTGTTTTATCCTCAGATACTAGTTGTGATGACCAGGAAAATTGTACACTGGTACAATCCATTCTAGTCTTGGGTTGTCAGCTCTACTACTCAAGGGCTACTCTATGTATCATGTAGCAGAACTTAGGATTTGAGGGTGTGCTGTGTACATATATATCCCAGTGCTAGCCTAAGATAATGTTCTTGGTACACCCTATTTCGAGTAGGGTTTAAATGCCACAGTGGTGTCAACAAACTCCCATTCATCCAGTCTACAAGTAGTCACCTGTATTAGCTTTTGGTCTTGCCTCTATGTTAGGGTCTTGGCTTCCCAAGACAACCCTGCATTTGGGTATTCCTGAAGGGTTGATGGCTAGGTCTGTACCAGTCTATCATCTCCTTGGTACACTCCTATGATTCGAGATGCACTACCTGGTTGCTTCCCAACTGAATTCCCAACCCTGGGTACACATGTCTCGGAGGTGATATGCTAGTCTAGGTTGAAACTTGTATCAAAATCTAGGTTAAAAGAGTCCTGACAAAAGATGTACGTATATATGCAAATTTGAAAACAGAGGACTAGGTACCTGTCTAGCCCATTAAATCATATGAAACCCCCTACCCTTGTTGCTCGTCTCAGCAATAGAATCCATGTGTGTCTATTGAGAAAAAGCAACAAACATCTACCTAACATCCTGTGGTTAAGAAGGTGAAAGGGTTACCTGTATTAGCACAATTCCAACTCCAATTACTGCTGCTGATCCTTGGATGTCAGGAATAGAAAGGTTCGCTAGGTTTTGTAGGGAAACGCAGAAGAAAACTCTCTTGTTTATATATGGGGACATAGATGTGCTCAGGAGAATATTTGGGGAGATTCAAATAATTTGAATCTGATTCGATCTAATCCTTTGATGTTTAGGAGGGAGCAGTATCCGTTTTTGATTTGGAGTACAGACTCCTGCGTGTATTTGAACATTTTGAAATCCGACTTTGCACATGAGTCCCTAGCATTGCACAATTTGCAAGAAGACACTTTATATTGAATGTGTAGATGGAAACTATATGTAACTGTTAATATGAGTCATGAACCTTGATTATTTTTAATGATAACTAAATAATTGAATAATAAAAAATAAAAAAAAATTTAGCTGGGGCTCACAAGTCTATCCTCCTTAATTTAATTTCGTCCTTGAAATTTAGCTGAAAAGTAATATAGAACTGTACCTCAGTTCTCAAAGAGGTAGGGATAGCGCTCGCACATCTCATCCTCTCTCTCCCATGTAGACTCGCCCGGGGAGTGGTGTCTCCACGCGACGCGAACCAAGGGGATCACTTGATTCCTTAGTACCTTCTCTCTGCGGTCCAAGATCTCCACGGGCTGCTCCTGGTAACTGAGACTCGGTCCCACCTCGATCTCTGAATGGTCTAAGACATGGCTGGGGTCTGCCACGTATCGTCGCAGCTGGGATACGTGGAACACGTTGTGTACTCCTTCCAGTGCAGGCGGCAAGGCTAATCGGTATGCTACTGCACCAATTTTTTCGAGAATCTCAAACGGCCCAATGAAACGTGGGCTGAGTTTGCCGTCTTTACCGAAACGGATAGTGCCACGTGTCGGAGAAATTTTCAAAAACACCAAGTCACCGACCTAGATGCACAAATATTAACACGAATCTCATAATTATACACTTAGTTAACCATCCAGGTAGCCTAAGGTTAAATGGAGTTAACCATCCAGGTAGCCTAGGGTTAAAATTCTTCATCATCCAAACGCTAATCTGGATCCAGTTCTGGTTAAATGGAGCTAACCATCCAGATAGCCTAGGGTTTGTTTGGGGATACAATGCCGCAGCCCTTATAAACTTATTGACGAACATCTGGGTCTGTACTGGTTGGATTAAGGCCGAATCTTCACTCGGAGTAAAGCCTGGCAAGAGACCAGAGAATGAAACGACACCACCATTGGGAACACTGACATAATACCCCATATCATTGGCATTTTCCCTCTTGAATATAATTCTACCCGGCCTTCCATAACTATTAGGAGTCAGATTCCATAACATCTGTCGAGGATGGGTAGCATGAGTGAATGCGGACAAGGGATAATCTCGATAGATATCGGGGAGATACATCGCTCTATCTCCAGACCTGAATACCCAAGACTCCTTCTTGGGATGAGTTTGCGACTTGCAGTCTATTACATCTCCAAACAAGAAAGCTGGTTTTACAAATTGTTGGCCATCCAGTGAGGTCAAAAGTTCTCCATTAATCATAGATAGCAGCATTCTATCCCCCTGGGCAGCTATTAACTGTGCTCTCTCTACGGGGTATTCCGGATTCGCTTAGGAAAACTCAACATGAGACAGGTTCTCCAAATAATTCAAACCCACCATACCAACTGAGGAGCCAAAAACTTCTGCGAGTGGGTGAGCTTGCAAGTCCACGGCCAAAAGAAAAAGAAAAATCAAGTTAGTGAAAAATCTAATTTGAAATCTAAGACTTTGAATATGTAAACTTTACGCTTATTGAAGTTGATAAAAAGTTTTAAAAGTGTAAAAAAGTCTTTGATTTACACAAAGTCTTTCATTTTTGAAATTTTATGCTGGCACATGTGTCACGACCCGCACCCGCTTTTCGGATATGAGAAGTGTCCAAGCCAGCCTACGCCGCAGAGTCGGCGGTAGAACGCTGTCAAGCCCGCAAGAAATAAATGCTCAAAATCACAAAATATAATATTTGCTGCTCATTCACAATTCTAAATTTATTACAACATTTACATGATTTATAATTAAGGAAAATGCAAGACTTACAATTAATAAAATTGATACAATTGCTTCATATTTCTAGGTTGTCTTCAGCATACCCAAGTCTTTCCCAGTGTTAAGAGTGATAGCGGCTAAACTTGAAAAATGTTGGTTTCCAGTCAGAAATGGAACAAGTACACAAACCGACGACAATGCGAAAACACAATAGAATTAACAAGACATATAAATAGCATATGGAATATGAAAGCTAGTAAGAAAACTGATGACATGGCACGGTGGAAAAGTAAAAGGAAAAATAAAAGACATCTACCTATATGGTGTGAAATACCTTTTAATACGTGAACTGCTGGGCTAATACGGCACATTATATGATGGCTATAATTCAATAATGGTATGGCTAACTCATACGTGAGTGTGTATGACTTAGCTATCATTCAGTAATGTAATTGGGTTTGTTCACGTATTTACTTAGTATTTCCCTTCCCGACTACTCCGTGTGACGAGCGTGTCAACAAGAAGCAAGATATATGTATAGACATGAAATAAAAAGACTACTATGAATCGGAAAGCAATCAGAAAGTGCACTTGCCTGAGGTCCTTAGCTGGAGAAACCAATAATAATATACCACTCAACGAGCCACAATCAATCAACACATGCAGAAGTCTCCGGATTCTAAAATAAACAGTATCATCGTTCTCAGAATAGTCAAATTAGCTAGGATTGCCTGTCCTTAAGTCCAATTCTGGATACAGGGGCAAAACGGTAATTTCGGACAGAAACGATGTCCGCCGTTGGACCCGCTTTGCACCGAAATGCGTGCCAGAGTCAATGGTCTCTAAAGTCGTCAAACTACATGTCTACGGATCCATTTTTCCGAAACAAACCCAACCGTATGTCCCAAGTTGAATTCCGGCGGGCCGTGCATAAAATCTCCCGTTGAGTGGGACCGTGGGGCCCGCAAAACGACGATTTTATCAACGGTCTCAGAATCGGACCAAACTTGGCATACAGGACCAGAAAAATGATACGGTCCTGTTGGCGTAAGTTTCGTCTCGATCTGACGGGCGTGTACAAAGTAATTGAAGAATTTACAAAGTGCACGATATGGTGAATTTCGACGGATACGCATCAAATTCGTCGCGCACACGCGACCAATTTGAATTCCGCCGAAGCCCACACGACCACGAAGCCGTTACGCAGCTTTCGATGCTTACGGTTCGCGACCACGTCGCCCGGTTTGGTGGGACGCACGTCGTGTGGAACAATTTTCTAGTTTTTAAAACAGATTTTTGGGAAACTTTGGGATTTGATTTCTCGACACGTAGTCGATGGAATCAAATTCCGTAAATAGGGATTCGAAGCCCTATATGTTGTTAATATTTGCCTCCAAATAGATTTTCTACTATGGCATTAGATCGGTCGGAATCAATCCCCAAACACGGATGTTTGGACTGTTTTTGGTCCTGTTTCGGGACAAATTTTCGTCCAGTTGGCATCGATTTTTAACTCGATTCTGTTTATGTTTTAACCGAAACTATCCTATCGAAATAAAGGGGTATAGGTTAAGTTCGAACCTGCGAAATTGGTTCGACAAATCGTCGAACGGTCGTCGGGGAATCCCTGTGCGAAGTGGCCTCGCGGGACCTCTGTCACTGCTGTGTTGCCCTTACCCGCGCGCGCGCACGCGCACCCGCCCGGCCGTAGCCGCACGCGGCGGCGCCGACGGTGGCTGGGGTGCGGCGCCAGGGGCAGTTGGTGGTGGCGCCATGTTGGTTTAGGGTTTGCGTTTCGAACTCCTCCCCCTCTGTTACTCGCGTATATATAGTCGAAAAAAAACAAACGGGAAGGTCGGTTTCGCTTATCGGCTTCGGGGAGTATGGACTCGAGGGCCTACAGCTGTATGGGTGAAAGAGTTGGGTCGTGGGCTGTTGTATTAATACTAGGGCTCGGTTTGGTATATGAGGTGGGTTGAGCCGGCCTTGGGGCCAGGCTGCTACTGATATTCCTTCCTCTATCTTATTTCTTTTCCATTTCTTTCTATTTCTTTCTTTTAATATATATATATATATATATATATATATATATATATATATATATACGTATACATTGTATATATATAATTATATATACACACAATTACATATCTAGATATTCATACACATACGTATATATTTTATCTATATGTACACATGCACCCATATATAATATATTTATATACATATACACTCATAAGTACCTATGCATATATATACATATATATATACACGCTTATACCTATATTTATAATATATATTTATATACAAATACCCATATACAATATATTTATATTTGTAGATAAATACACATACGCACGTATATTTTATCTATCCGTGCCATGATTCCTAGTCGTCTGTTACTTCAAAACTCATATGTGGCTAAAGTCATCTATCGTAATAATTATCTAATAATTATTTATAAAAATCATAAAATCCCCATTTTAAATCAATTAAATAAAAAAAATATTTTAAAATTTTTCGGGAAGGGAGGCTACAAATCTACCCACCTTAAAAATAATTTCGTCCTCAAAATTCAAATTCATAACTATTTCTTAAAATTCAAAAGTCTAGTATTCCCTTAATCCCCTCAAATTTATTTTCTCAAAATAGTTGTATTCTTCTTCTTGTTATTTTGTAACTCCGAAACTCCGAGGACTTCTACCCACCTTAGAGGCTAGGATATGGTGGCAAGGTTCCTGTCACAGGGCTGGCCGATGGTAGCTACACTTGCATATACAACTATCATAGCCATGGGAATACTCTGTGTCTATCTATCAATTGCGAGTTTTCGACTTTCCAATCTGCGAAAGACAAAAACAATAAAGAGTTCAAGAGGGATGTCTGTCACCCCTAGTTTTTAAATTAAGGGTATTTTCATCATTTTTCAAGTTTTATAATTTTTAGGAATTTTATTTGATTTTATGTGATTTTTTGGGATTTATTTGGTTTGGTTTGGATTTTATCTAATTCGGACTCAAGTTGGAGACCCGGGTAGCCTGGACACTAGTGGGACCCACATACTAGCTGGGCTTAGCCCACATACCATCCTAATTAGGTTAGAAATTATAAACCCTATTTCCATGGCTTAATTAGTCATTTTAGAGCTTAATTAGTATTTAGAAATTAGACCGAACCTACCCGAAACAAACCGAACCCAACCTAAGTCTATTGGGTTTGGGGCTATTGGATCCTACCCAAAACCCACAAACCCTTTCCTCCCACCATGGCCGGCCATGAGTAGAGCCCCCCCCCCCCCCCCCCCCTTCTTCTCCATTAAGAAATCTCTCTCTCTCTCTCTCTCTCTCTCTTTCAAAAAAATCTCTTTTTCTTTCCAAGCTCTCTCTCTCTCCAAGAACCTTTAGGTATGCTTTTAATCCCTAATAAATTCCTCTTTTCCATTTAATGTCTTCACAATAATTGGAGAGGATGAGATTCTCTACACTTTGCCCACAAATTTTGTAGGATTCCCTAGAATATAGGTTATGGATTTGTTATGGTTTAATCCTTTTTGAGAGTGGTATATATATATATATACATGTGTAAATATGTGTACGTATATGTATCTATATGTATATTTGTGTGTATGTGTGAGATTTATATATATATTTAGATATATATATATACATTTGTGCATGTTTGGGTGTTATATATATATATATATATATATATATATATATATATATATATATATATATATATATATATATATATATATATATATAAAATATATATATATATATATATAAATATATATATATATATATATATTGTATATATATATATTGTATATGTATGTATCAATACTTAGAGTTGTGCATTAGAACTTATAGTTGTGCATTAGAGCCTTAGAGTTGTGCATGAGAGCCTTGTAGTTGTGTAGGAATGCCTTAGAAGTGTGCAGAATGCTATTCAGGAAAAACTGTGCAGTAGAGCCTTAAAGGTGAACAGAGGAGCCTTAAAGGTGAACAGAAGTGCCTTAAGGTGAGCATGAGAGCCTTAAAGTTGTGCAGGTTGTCCCAGTATGCTAAATCCGAGAAATTGAGTATTTGTGTGTTTTTGCTTTATGTGCGTGTGTAAGGGAAATTGGAGAGTGTGTGTGTGTGTTTATATATAGATAGATACATAGAGGAAATTAGAAGAAGTTAGTAGTTGAGAAAAAGTAGAAGATTAGAAGAGAAGTAGAAAGGAATAAGAAGGAGTTAGAAGAAGGAATAGGAAGAAGAGTTAGAAGAAGAATGAGGAGAGGATTAGAAGAGAATAGGAAAGGATAATAGAAATTAGTAGGGAGGAGAAGAATTTGAATGGGAAGAAGAAGTTAGAAGAGGGAATTAGAAGAGGAATTAGAGTGAGAGCTAGAGAAGGATTTTAGAGGAAATCGAGTTAGAGGGTGAAACGGAGCTCGGAGTGTCGGAATGAGATGAAACTTGGCGTGGAGTTAGAATACGTGATTTAGATTTTGCGGGTAGGCTTCCGAGTGGAAATCGGGGTTGTAGGGCGCCGGTATCGCGTCGTACCATTGTGTATCTTGAAATATTCAAGATATCGGCAATGGGCCGTATCATGGACTAGACGTCCATTTTACCTAGGTATTTTGGTAGGTAATATATGTATAGGCTAGTATCATACTACCCTGGGGAGATCGGGTCAAAATATCAAGCGTAGGTAGGCTAACTAGATAATCGCCGAAGGTAAAATTTTGCCATTTTAAGGGTAAAATAAGATATTGGCCTATGGCCAAGATATGAGTTTCGAAGTCCAAGATGGACTTGGATATGGGTTGTAGAGGTTGGTAATGATTAGAAATAGTCGCATAGATCTAGTCTTGACCCCGGTTGACCACGGTTGACTTTTTGGACCAAAAGTCAACTACGGGTCAACACTTTACCCAATTTAGTCCAAAATTCCATTAGACTTGCGCAGTTGACCAAAAGTCAACTGTTAGTCACCATTGACCTAGAGTTGACCTAGGGTTGACCAGAGTTGACCACAGTTAACCAGAGTTGACCAGTTGACCAAAAGTCAACTGTAAGTCAACCGTTGACTCAAATTGACCTAGATTAATTCCGTTTGACTTGCATTGACCCAGTATGACCTAGCTAGACCTAAAATGACTTAGATTGACCTTGTATAGTCTAGTTTGATGTGTCTTGACCTAGAATGACTTAATAGGATTTAAATTGTCTTGACTTTATTTCCTAAGCATAGTATTGATACGTCTTATTCTCTATAGGTCCTCGAGATGTTGCATTTGCTCCGGTTGACGTACCATATCATATTTCAGGCGAGTTCATTCTCTGACACTTTTCCAATTTATAATGATTGTTATGATTCATGTAATTAGTGTGGATATGCTTGTTCTCGACATATTGGTCACACGGATTGGTATTCATAGATCCCGACATGAGATGTTATTCCTCGTTATCTTGGTGTATCTTGTGCAAGCTCCCTTGTAGTTCTTGTGCAGTATATGGACACCGATTCTCGAGGAGACTTGCTCCCTTCTCGTAGAATCCCGTGTCGTAACGTGTCTTGCTTGGATCCACTATACCAGTCGGGGACGGGGAGTACTAGTGTAGATGTGTGGTCATACCCGCCTTGTATATATTGTGAACCTTGTGAATGCCAATCCTACACCACACGTATGATTGGCTAGATCATAACCTTGTGCAGACCCAATCCGGCCACATGTTGTAGCTAGTATTCATACACCTAGATATATGACTCTTGATTCTTGTACATGCCATGATCAGTTTACTTGCCTTGTTCTAGCTATAGATTTACAGCTTACCTTGCCATGATACTCACATGTACATTCTATGATTTTCTTGTATATACTCTCTATTTACTGTCTTATAGCTTTTGTCATATCTTGTGAACTGTTGTTAGTAGATTGTACTCGTTCCATCCTGACAGGATATGTTGAAAATGTTACAGACGCTGACGAGGAAGATTATTGTACCTACTATGGTCCAGATGACGTAGTGGGCGTAGACTTGGAGACTTTGGTCCAGCAGGGCTTAGCTCTGCCTGACGAGACCTTACCAGTTCCTTAGTTAGAGTAGGTCTTTTATACTGGACTTTGTCTCCAGCTACTTTTGAGACTGTTATTATTATGGATTGTATTAGAGACTTGGACTTGTATATTATTTGGTATTTGGTCTTGACAGGTTATTATTTTATTATCGTCTTGTTGTCTTTATCTTTCAGTCTTTACTTTGTTATCTTAGAGTTGTGATTGAGTACTTATATATATTCACTGCTTGTCCTCCGTTCGGAGTTGACCATATTCTCGACAGGTTTTGTTATATATATAAACTGTTGTCAGACTAGAAAATCTATAATGTTCCACGCCGTTTTTACGGTGAGGGCTGGACGTTGTCGCGTCACGTGCCCTTTTAGCGGGTGCGGGTCGTGACACGTTTTAGTGGTGGCCTACGCAGGTCCTGAAGTCGCAATTAGTGCGATATCGTAGTGGCGCTCGACTTAGAGTGCTATTACGAGCCTGCGGTACGTATCTAGGATAGGCTATAGGCTAAGAGTACTCAATCACAGTAGGATCTTTCCTTGCTTATCTTGCTTACCGTCTTTGATATTGATTTAATACATTCTAGCTGTCCTCCTTTGATATAAACTTTCTTGTGCCATATTGATATCTTCCTTTCAAATCTGTCTCCAGGATAGTTATGACTCACTCTCCTGGCGAGGAGCACGGAGAGACGGAGAGGTCTGCCACCTCTGGCGGGCAGGCTCCGGTCACTTTCCCTGCAGATGGGACTTTTGTTGGGGCTCTCAGGGGTACTCCTCCAGCTACCTCGATGACTGTCCCTGGGGTTATTGCGGGTACTCTTCCTGCAGTGCCCGGGGCTACGACGGGAGTTTTCGGGGGCGTTCCTCCTCTTCTTCCTCAGCCGGGGACTCCTCAGATGGCGATGGGAGCTATTCCTCTGCCAGTTGCAGACGTACTTCCACCTCCACCTCCTCTGTCTACAGATATGGGGCAGATGCTTACCTTCCTCTAGCAGATGCTGGAGAATCAGAGAGCCCAGGCCGAGGCTCAGCAGAGGCAGACAGACGTGATGCATCAGGGCATGGAGGATGCCCATCAGTTGGCCCTTGCAACCGTGGAGCAGAGGGCTCCTCATCCGGGGATGCGTACTAGGTACGGAGATATCCAGGACTTTAAGAAGCTCGGTCCCCGTGACTTTAGCGGGACCGAGGGTGTGGTCTATGCAGATGATTGGCTCGAGGATATCGAGCGACAGATGAGGGCCTCCCGCCTGGCAGACGACCTGAAGGTCGAGGCGGTAGGTTTGCAGTTGCTAGACATTGCACGCACCTGGTTCAGAAACGAGCCAGCCCTAGCTGGAGAGGGCCATACTTGGGCAGAGTTCAAGCTCATCTTCAAGAAGAAGTTCTTTTCCTCCACGGACATGATTGACCTGGTGCGACAGTTCCAGGATCTACAACAGGACAGTCTATCTGTGGAGGAGTACGCAGCGGAGTTCGGCCGTCTGAGCCGATATGCAGAGTACATGGTTCGAGACCCGGAGATCAGGGCGAGCCGTTTCAGGGAGGGGCTGACTTGGGATATCAAGATCCACATTCCCTCCTTCTATGAGACTTATACCCAGATCTACGTGGAGGCCCGCAAGGTAGAGCGGGAGTGGGGCTTGAAGCCCAAGAGGGAGCGTGACCTTTTCTCGGGGGCTTCTAGCAGCGCGGGGGCTGCTAAGCGCCCTCAGCTTCAGCATCATTCTTTCCAGCATCACCAGCCGCAGGTGCAGGCCAGAGCACCGATTCAGCAGCAGGTGCAGCACACTCAGCAGAGGCAGGCACAGCATGGGGCTCCTTACAACTTCTGCAAAAAGCCCGGTCACATCTAGGAGGTCTGCCGGAAGAGGCTGGGCTTGTGCCTCTATTGCGGGAAGGCTGGACATCAGTTGAGAGATTGTCCTACGAACCATCGCCGTGCAGCTCAGGGACCACAGGGTAGGCCACCTATGGCACCGCATCATGCCCTCCACCAGCAGCGGGATATACCCCGCCAGGACAGGGCTTTTGCGATGGCAGTTGAGGATCCTGCACGCATTGGACTAGGAGGTAGGGTCTTGCTCTGTCTTTTGCCTGTTCTCTCCGCCCATTGATTGATTATTGCTTTCTTAGTACCTTTAGTTTGCATATGTGATGATCATGCTAGATTAAATAGAAAACCCCAATGAAGACTGCAACAATACGATACTGTAGAGATTTAAAACCATGCATGTGTTCTGATTTCCTAGATTACATGTTATGTAACTTAGGATAAAATTTAGTACACCTTGATTGTCGGGTGCTTGACCTAGAGAAGAGTACGACCGTTTGAATTTCGAGGACAAATTTTTTAAGGAGGGTAGATTTGTCACCCCCAGTTTTCAAATTAGGGGTATTTTCGTCACTTTTCAAGTTTTATAATTTTTAAGAATTTTATTTGATTTTATGTGATTTTTTGGGATTTATTTGGTTTGGTTTGGATTTTATCCAATTCGGACTCAAGTTGGAGACCCGGGTAGCCTGGACACTAGTGGGACCCACATACTAGCTGGACTTAGCCCACATACCATCCTAATTAGGTTAGAAATCATAAACCCTATTTCCATGGCTTAATTAGTCATTTTAGAGCTTAATTAGTATTTAGAAATTAGACTGAACCAACCCGAAACAAACCGAACCCAACCTAAGTCTATTGGGTTTGGGGCTATTGGATCCTACCCAAAACCCACAAACCCTTTCCTCCCACCATGGCCGGCCATGAGTAGAGCCCCCCCCCCCCCCCCCCCCCCCTCTTTCTTCTCCATTAAGAAATCTCTCTCTCTCTCTTTCAAAAAAATTTCTTTTTCTTTCCAAGCTCTCTCTCTCTCTCTCTCTCTCCAAGAACCTTTAGGTATGCTTTTAATCCCTAATAAATTCCTCTTTTTCATTTAATATCTTCACAATAATTGGAGAAGATGAGATTCTCTACACTTTGCCCACAAATTTTGTAGGATTCCCTAGAATATAGGTTAAGGATTTATTATGGTTTAATCCTTTTTGAGAGTGGTATATATATATTTTTATATATATATATATATATATATATATATATATATATATATATATATATATATATATATATATATATATATATATATATATATCTCACACATACACATAAATATACATATAGATACATATACATACACATATTTACACATGTATATATATTATATATATATATATATATATATATATATATATATATATATCTATATATATATATATATATATATATATACATTTGTGCATGTTTGGGTGTTTATATAGGTATGTATATATATATATATATATATATATATATATATATATATATATATATATATATATATATATATATATATATATATATATATATATATATATATATATATATATATTGTATATGTATGTATCAATGCTTAGAGTTGTGCATTAGAACTTATAGTTGTGCATTAGAGCCTTAGAGTTGTGCATGAGAGCCTTGTAGTTGTGCAGGAATGCCTTAGAAGTGTTCAGAATGCTATCAGAAAAAATGTGCAGTAGAGCCTTAAATGTGAGCAGAGGAGCCTTAAAGGTGAGCAGAAGTGCCTAAAGGTGAGCATGAGAGCCTTAAAGGTGTGCAAGTTGTCCCTGTATGCTAAATCCGAGAAATTGAGTATTTTGTGTGTTTGTGCTTTATGTGCGTGTGTAAGAAAAATTGGAGAGTGTGTGTGTATGTTTATATATAGATAGATACATAGAGGAAATTAGAAGAAGTTAGTAGTTGAGAAAAAGTAGAAGATTAGAAGAGAAGTAGAAAGGAATAAGAAGGAGTTAGAAGAAGGAATAGGAAGAAGAGTTAGAAGAAGAATGAGGAGAGGATTAGAAGAGAATAGGAAAGGAGAATAGAAATTAGTGGGAAGGAGAAGAATTTGAATGGGAAGAAGAAATTAGAAGACGGAATTAGAAGAGGAATTAGAGTGAGAGCTAGAGAAGGATTTTAGAGGAAATCGAGTTAGAGGGTGAAACGGAGCTCGGAGTGTCGGAATGAGATGAAACTTGGCGTGGAGTTAGAATACGTGATTTAGATTTTGCGGGTAGGCTCCCGAGTGGAAATCGGGGTTGTAGGGCATCGGTATCGCGCCGTACCATTGCGTATCTTGAAATATTCAAGATATCGGCAATGGGCCATATCATGGACTAGACGTCCACTTTACCTAGGTATTTTGGTAGGTAATATATGTATAGGCTAGTATCATACTACCCTGGGGAGATCGGGTCAAAATATCAAGCGTAGGTAGGCTAACTAGATAATCGCCGAAGGTAGAATTTTGCCCTTTTTAAGGGTAAAATAGGATATTGGCCTATGGCCAAGATATGAGTTTCGAAGTCCAAGATGGACTTGGATATGGGTTGTAGAGGTTGGTAAAGAAATAGTCGCCTAGACCTAGTCTTGACCCCGGTTGACCACGGTTGACTTTTTGGACCAAAAGTCAACTATGGGTCAACACTTTATCCAATTTAGTCCCAAATTCCATTAGACTTGCGCAGTTGACCAAAAGTCAACTGTTAGTCACCATTAACCTAAAGTTGACCTAGGGTTGACCAGAATTGACCACAGTTGACCAGAGTTGACCAGTTGACCAAAAGTCAACTGTAAGTCAACCGTTGACTCAAATCGACCTAGATTAATTCCGTTTGACTTGCATTGACCTAGTATGACCTAGCTAGACCTAAAATGACTTCGATTGACCTCGTACAGTCTAGTTTGGCGTGTCTTGACCTAGAATTACTTAATAGGATTTAAATTGTCTTGACTTTATTTCTTAAGCATAGTATTGATACGTCTTGTTCTCTATAGGTCCTCGAGACGCTGTATTTGCTCCGGTTGACGTACCATATTATATTTCAGGCGAGTACATTCTCTGACACTTTTCCAATTTATAATGATTGTTATGATTCATGTAATTAGTGTAGATATGCTTGTTCTCGACACATTGGTCACACGGATTGGTATTCATGGATCCCGACATGAGATGTTATTCCTCGTTATCTTGGTATATCTTGTGCAAGCTCCCTTATAGTTCTTATGCAGTATATGGACACCGATTCTCGAAGAGACTTGCTCCCTTCTCGTAGAATCCCGTGTCGTAACGTGTCTTGCTTGGATCCACTCTACCAGTCGGGGACGGGGAGTACTAGTGTAGATGTGTGGTCATACTCGCCTTGTATATATTGTGAACCTTGTGAATACCAATCCTACACCACACGTATGATTGGCTAGATCATAACCTTGTGCAGACCCAATCCGACCACATGTTGTAGCTAGTATTCACACACCTAGATATATGACTCTTGATTCTTGTACATGCCATGATCAGTTTACTTGCCTTGTTCTAGCTCTAGATTTACAGCTTACCTTACCATGATACTCACAAGTACATTCTATGATTTTCTTGTATATACTCTCTATTTACTGTCTTATAGCTTTTGTCATATCTTGTGAACTGTTGTTAGTAGATTGTACTCGTTCCATCCTGACAGGATATGTTGAAAATATTACAGATACTGACGAGGGAGATTATTGTACCTACTACAATCCGGATGACGTAGTGGGCGTAGACTTGGAGACTTTGGTCCAGCAGGGCTTAGCTCAGCCTGACGAGACCTTACCATTTGCTTAGTTAGAGTAGGTCTTTTATACTGGACTTTGTCTCCAGCTACTTTTGAGACTGTTATTATTATGGATTGTATTAGAGACTTGGACTTGTATATTATTTGGTGTTTGGTCTTGACAGGTTATTATTTTATTATCGTCTTGTTGTCTTTATCTTTCAGTCTTTACTTTGTTATCTTAGAGTTGTGATTGAGTACTTATATATATTCACTGCTTGTCCTCCGTTCGGAGATGACCATATTCTCGACAGGTTTTGTTATATATATAAACTGTTGTCAGACTAGAAAATCTACAGCGTTCCATGCCGTTTTTATGGTGAGGGCTGGGCGTTGTCGCGTCACGTGCCCTTTTAGCGGGTGCGGGTCGTGACAATGTCACTGAACACAATTACATGATTCAAGGGCGAATGTTTAATTCAAGAGAAATTGTCAAAACAGTCGCGGATGAGATCCTAGAGACATCTATATCTCAATCCACGTAGGATAATTAGATGAAGAGCGAACCAAAAGCATCATGGTTGATCAGACCGTAATACAATGATTCTGATTAGACAATATGTTAGCGGGCGTCATCAAGCCCGATAAAAGAGTAAGCTTGCAAAAAAAAACTAGGCTGTAATAGCAGCGTTGGTCAAGATAGTCAAAATATAAGTTTGCAAGATTTTTAGAAGGAGGAAATAAGTAGTTCGAGTTTTGTGAGAATCAAAATCTAACTCGAGATTTATACACAAATAACAGAATCAGAAATTATAAACTAACTCCTTACAGCAAAAAGAATTTGAAATAGACAATTCCAACTTATGATATAAGATTTATATCTAATAAAGCAAAAATTTTAAACAGTTCATCAAGGTCAAAGCCTTAATTCTAGGTAAGCCTAACATAGCAAGCGAATAGTATATCTACATTGAATTACCTTGTCATATCAAAAGTAATAGTATACCCATAGAGATCTAGCAAGCTATCTAAATT
>JANAVB010007512.1:0-10000 GCA_029216955.1 Iris pallida | reverse complement strand
TTACACTAGAAGTGTAGTTTGGGTCATTTTTACGCCCGATTGTTTCTGGCTACATGGGAACGTGGTTTGCCCACGTGGCTTTCATGCCATACTTCTCGAGGAATGTGTATACGTGCTCTCCCCATTTTATTGAGATAGTAGGACACGTGTAACCATGCGTAGAGATCACAACTCTACATGGGACACGTGTCAACATGAGTAGAGAGGGGTCTACATCGTGGGTGACAGTTGCTAGCGTAAAACTCCAACTTGGATGCTTTTTACGCATGAGGTGTTTTAGTCTATAAATAGACTTATTTTTTTAATCAAGAGATCAACAGAGAGACAGAAGGGGAGATTCTAAGAAAACTCATACTTCCAGAGTGATATTCCCAGAAGCATTTCTTCAACTTTTTTTCAAGAACAGGGTGAAGCAATGCAAGAAAGCATTCGACTGTGCCATCAGTGCCGTTGCTCGATACTTTTCCGGTGACTTAGTTCTTCCGATTGTTCGTCTTCTTCAAGCAGTTTTCTTCATCATCATCGTATGGTCCAAGGAACAAAGTGATCGCTCTCAGATCAGACTTCCATAGTAATACTTCCCAGAATATTTGTACTTTTGTACTTTTTCTCGTTTTATTTCAAATGCCAATTTTAGGCATTTTGTTAAGTGAAACAAGGACTATGCGCCCACATGAGTGAGACAGGGTTGCACTTGGGAGGGAGTCAGGAGGCTATGGAAGGTATGCACCAATGGGTGCATGCACCCAAGGCTATGCGCCTACATGCATGCGCCCAAGGCTATGCGGCCACATAAGGGAGACAGGGTGCATTTGAAGATAAGTTGGAGGCCATCTTGACAAGTGGGCATATAACAATAGCTATGCGCCCACATTGAAAGGACTGTGGGCGCATATAGAAGCTATGTGCCCAAAAAGAAGAAGGCATGGAGCTTTGGCGCATATAAAGGGCTATGCGCCCAAGGCTAAAGCTACTATGGGTGCATAAAATACCATGCGCCTACACTGTTCTTCTTCTCCAACCCGAGAAGATGAGTTCATGGAACCCATGAACTCCCAAGTCCATAAATCACTCAAAATAATTCGAAATCCGGGTTTTCAAATGTCCATTTTGAGTAAAATCAAATTTTCGACAACATGGAACAATCAAAACATAAAAACATAGAAGTTTGAGAGATCAAAACCCAAAAAAACCAAAATTTTAGAAAACTTAGATCTACAAGTTTTAATCCACTAAAACCAAAAGTGCTAAGTACTAAAGAGTCTTAGAAGCTTGTAGGAAAGACAATAGAACAATAAAAATAGAGTTCCTCCATGAAGCAAGTTGACACTTGCCTAAGGTGGGTGGAGAAAATTAATGGAGGAAGAAGAAGAAGTAAATGGAGAAGTAAGGAAATAATGAAGAGAGGGAGTGGAGTTGATATTTATATCAACCCTCTCCATCTCTAACCAAAAACAAAACAAACCAAGCCAAGCTAAACCAAGACCAAACCATTCTAGACAAGTCAAAATATGGGTCGGGTATCTGTACACGTATACTGAAAATACTTATAACGAAAAATGGGAGTGACAACTCTACCCACCTTAAAAGAATTTCGTTCTCATAATTTAATCAAGAGGCTAGAGATATCGGAACAAGCTATACTAATCATGAGCAATCTATGACTAGCAGTTAATCAAGCAATCATTCATACAAGAAAGGGATTAAAAGCATAAGGCATATGGAAGACATTATACCTTATGAGTCAAATATGTGTGGATATCACGATTGGATATCATCCTCACGCTCCCACGTTGACTCACCCAAAGAGTGATGACCCCAAGCAACACGGACTAGACTAATAGTCTTGTTCTTGAGTATCTTCTCTCTCCGGTCCAATATGGATACGGGTCTTTTCTTATACGAAAGGTTGGTACCAACAACCAATTTCGAATGATCAAGAACATGACTCGAATTCGGGATATACCTCTCGTAACGACGACACAAGAGCGAGACGATAGGACACATCACCTACTCGCTCAAGAATGTCGAACGGCCCTATATACCTAGGACTAAGCTTTTCTTGCACGCTGAATCGAATGACGCCACGGGTAGGCGAGATCCTAAGGAGTACGTGGTCGCCGATAGAAAATTCAAGGGGACGCCAATGAGAATCGACCCAATGGCGCTGACAATCTTGTGCAACTCGAAGATGATGCCTAACTTGTCTGACCACTTCAATAGTCTACGTAATCATCTCTGGACCAAGCATCTGTCTCTCGCCGACATCATCCCAAGATAAGGGTGATCTGCACTTTCTACCGTATAATGCCTCAAAGGGTGCCATCTGGACACTGGCATAAAAACTGTTGTTATAGGAGAACTCCACAAGATGCATGTGATCTTCCCATGAACTACCTTAGTCAAGCGTACATAGCATATCTTCAAGAGTCTGGATTATACGTTCTGACTGACCATCTGTCTGCGGATAATAGGCTGAACTGAACTTGAGACGAGTCCCCAAACTCTTCTGAAGACTCCGCCAAAAGTGCAATATAAATTTTGAATCTCTGTCCGATACAATACTGACTGATACTCCATGTAACCTAACTATCTGCCTGAGGTACATCTCTGCAAGTTGATTCGTCGACTGGCCAATTCTGAAAGGAAAAAAATAAGCTACCTTGGTGTGTCTTTCAACTATAACCCAGATAGCATCTCTCTCAGCTGGAGATTTAGGTAACTCAGTTACAAAATTCATGGTAATGTGCTCCCATTTTTATTCTGGGATCGGTAAAGGTCGAAGAAGTCCAGCCGATCTTGTAACACCCAGGTTTCCAAATGAGGGTAATTTTGAACTATTGTAAAAGTTTATTATTTAATAATAGGATTATGATTTATGAGAATTTTTAATTAATTTAATACTATTTAAAATTGGTGAATTATAATTTTGATGTGTTAGCTAGTGAACTCAAAACTGTTGAGCCTAGAGACTAACCATGACCATGGGGACCTAACCATGTGATTAGAATGACTATTTACAACTTTTTAGGCTAAGGATATTTTGGTCATTTTGTGACTTTTAAATTATTTAGGATTTTGATTAATTGGTAAATTTTTGATTATTTTAATAATATTTAAATTGATGTATTATAATTTTGGTCATTTTTCATATTTTAATATTTTGGGAAAATTTTATATTTTAATATTGTTTTTATTGGATTTGTTTAGTCGGGTTTGAGTTTCGTCTCGTTCCGACTTGTATTGTGACCCGGTAGCTTGAACTCTAGATGGGACCCAATATTAAGTTAAGCATGGCTCACAAGACCCAACATTAAGTTAGTTAATTAAACTAATTTTTATCATGTTAGAATGGTTAAGTTAGAGACTCAAAACTAGATCATTTTGACCCCAAACTGGAACCTAGTCTAGACTTAACCATATGAGACTAGAGAGGGACAATTAGGACATTTCCCATTAGCCCTAATGGACTCTTTATGGCAGTCACCTTTAGGAGAGAATGATTTATTTCATTCATTACAATCTTGCCTCTTTTATTTTCCTTTTGTTCTTCTCCAATTTTAGAGAGCCTTCCCAAAATTCTTTCTGTAACTTTCTGTAGAATTATTTGAGTGTCAGCTGTATGAAAGACGAATGTGTTTCGGTATTTTTGCAATTTTGGGAGCTTCCAGATACGAAAATGTGATCCGTTTAAAGTTTCGGAAAGCTAACACAAAGGGCTACGATATACTTTAATCCTAAAATTTAGTGAATGCCCAATTGGTACAGTATTGGTTTTAAGTAGAAGAGTGACTATACGATATATGCATTTTGTGTAACCTATAAGCCTATGTAGTATGGATATTAAATGAATATAGAGTATGTAATACATGATATGTTAGATGAATGAAATGATATATATGATATATATTCTCTTTATATTAATGTATATATATGGTTGAATGCAAGCATGTAGGAATGCAATTAATATAATGCATATAAGCAATGCATGAATGAAAGAATGATATACAATGTATGCATGAAAGTATATAATGAATGCTAGATATGAATGCAAGATATATATGTAATGATAGATATGAATGCATAATATATAAATATTGTAATGCGATATATAATGATAACATGTATGGTAATGTAGAGTATATGATGCAAGCATGAATGAATGGAGAAAATACATGTATATAGGTAATATAGAATGTAATATATGAATACAAGCATGAAAGATAATGTATTGTATCCATATATGATGTATTCAACTTAAAGATAATGTAATATATGAAAGGAATGAATGATAATATATAACATGATATGTAAGGTAATGCAAGTATAAAATATATGATGTGTGCATGTTTGTATGTCTCTATGTTAATGTATGAAATGATATGAATATACAATGTATGCATATGTATAAAACATGTAGGTAATGTATAGATGCATGAATGAAATTAATGTTTGCAATATGTTAATATAAATACAAGTATCTAATATGCATGAATGTAAGTATAATATAACACAAGTATACATGTATGTATCATATAAATGTAATATACATGATATGTATGTATACATGTATACAAGGTAAGTATGTATGTATGTATTTCTATAAACTGAGTTAACCTATAACCTTTTACAGACATGCATTCATACACCCTTTGACATCATGTATCCCATGTCACATACACCTACCTATCAATAAATTTTAGAACATTAACACATATCCTTTCACACACATGCCAAACACACACATACTTCCTTACTCTTTTACCTCTCTTTCTCTATATATATATATATATATATATATGTATGTGCCTATATATATAGCTTTCCTATATATATCTATGTATATGAATATGTGAATAGTGATGCATATATATATATATATATATATATATATATATATATATATATATATATATATATATATATATATATATATATATATGTGTGGATGTACATATAGGTAGCCTATATGTTATGAGTGTACTACAATATATTAGATATATATATTGTTATGTGTATATGTGTTTGTGGTTTGGCTTAGGCATGATATAGCCTATAGCCTAGGCCTCTTAGCCTATGGTGTGTCTGTTTGCCTAGTGAGAGTTTAGTTAGACTTGTTTAGTCTTGATTAGGTCTAGAATAGACTAGTTAGACTAGTATAGACTTGTTTGGTTTAGGTTTGACCTAGTTGACCTAGTTTGACTAGTCTAGTTGACTAGAGTTGACCAACGGTTAACTTTAGCCTAAATTGACCCCAAACTTTATGTAGATGCATTGTAGCAGTCTATTTCCTTATTTTAGACTTGTTGTGACTTGTACTGTTCTATAGGAGACAGACACCACTCCTCGGACATTCAGGATACCAGGCACGTACATTCTTTGATCATTTTATATCCTGCTTAGAATTTTTTTTCCTACATTAAATTACTTTACTTGATACTGTCACGTTGGTCACACGGATTAGTACTATATTGATCCCTTATTGAGATGTTATCCCTTCAGGGAGCATCGGGTACTTCATGTTCTGTGCGTTTTACTTACATGGCGTATCACTATGCTTCATTGGTTTATTGATCACTTGTGACATGTACTCTCATGATCACAGAGTCTTCTTGAGTCCTTATCCCATTTATTGGGTTTCCTAGAATCCCCATTTATGGGACATCCATGTATCACCCTTCGGGGGCCTTTGCATGGAATCATAACATAACCTGGTTGGATCCTTGTGTATTGATTGGGGGTACGGAAGAGTAGAAGTAGAGATGTGAATAATATCCAAGTAGTGTAGCATCAGAATTATTCCATAGTGTAGCATCAGAATCATCCTATGTCATTTACATGTCTATATTGTACTCTGACTCACTAGCCATATGATAGTTCTCTATTTATAGTAGATATTTCTATTACAGTTCTCTCTCTATTTACATACTGTATTTTTTCAGTACCTATATCTTAATTTACTGCATGATTATATTTTCTAACCTGCTATGAACTGTTGAGATGTATTGTGCTCGCTCCTGTCTTGACTGGACCTGTTGATAAATTTTACAGATAGCCTGGAGGTTGCCTGCTAGCCTAGAGGAGACACAGTAGAGGTTGTATAGATAGCTAGGGTTTTGCTTATAGCTTATTTTCAGTTGTCTTGAGTTGTATTTATGGATTACAGTATTTGAGATTTGAGATGTTTTCTGGGTTGTGTATCTTAGACACTTAGACTTCTATCTGATGTATCTCTTTGTGGATTTTATGTTTTATCTATCTTCCATTATGCTCCACCTTAGATGTGATTGAGTTTACATTCTGCTATGTCACCCCCATTCGGGGAGTATAAACTACTTAGCAATATATTGTTAGATGTTGAGACCTAGGACAGTGTTCTACCGCCGACACTGCGGCGTAGGCTGGACGTACCCATGTCTCGTGCCCTTACTCTAGGGTGCGGGTCGTGACACGTTTTTAGTGGTTGGCCCATGCAGGTCGAGTTTGTGTAGTGGTACTCGAACTAGAGTATCACTATAGCCTGCAGTAGGATTATGATATTTTGAAGGTACTCAATCACACTAGGAAAAACTCCTTATCATATCCCTTTTATCTAAATTTGCTGCTTATGTTTTCCTTGAATATTAACTGTCTTCCTTTGATTTCTCGCTTCATTCTCAGTAATTGCTTGTTGTTTTGATCTGTCTTCATAGGTTATGGAGACATGATCTCATCGCTTCGGTTCGGGGATACTATCAAGAGGCTGGCCACCTCTCGTCCTGTTCATCAGGGCCTCGAGACCGCAGCTCCTATTGTGCCGACTCAGGTTGGCGTTTCTACTACATTGGAGGTGCACCTCTGTCTGTACAGAGACCTTTTTCTATCATTTCTGATTTCTCTCAGCACAGCGGTTCATGCAGCATCAGCAGCAGACCAGGAAAAACCAGTAGGGGCGCTATCATCCGGACAGTCGAGGATACACAGACCATTGGAGATCTTGCTGCAAGTTTCGTTCTTCTCTATTCCATTCCCGCAATTGTCTCTTATAACTATCTTGAAATTCGATTCCATCTGTTCCTTGTTGACTGATCAATTTGTTCTGTTGTTCCTGTGTTATGTTTGATTTTTTTCTTCTGAGAAAAATCATATGGGCTAGGTCACCTCAGTTATGGGATCTAGAATCTTCGATAGTCATGTTAGCCGGCATAGTGAGGACATATAGTCAGATTTTGGGACGTATTTTTCGGGTGTAGAAATTTAAGGTTTTGCCGTCGCATGCGGCAATGCGAAAATTTTAAATACCATAAACCTAGAGGTATGTACCTTAGTCAAGGACTCTGTGATTATCGTAGCCTTGCTTACTAGTATGACGAGAATTTGGAGCACCATGATTTTGGATAGACGCATATGATTATCAGATTGTACCTTAAATGCTCTTGAACAAGTTTTCTCTATTTTGTTCAATCTTTCAAAAAAAAAATTCTTTTGTTTGTTTTGTTTCTCATTATTTAACTTAGGAGTAGGAGTAGCTTTAGCTGTATTATAAACCTTTGTGTAACTTCTTACTATGAATCTCTTCTTAAAATAATGAATCGATGATTTTGCTAAACCTTATCTTGGATTTGATATTATAGCTCTGGTTTCAAAATGGCTGCTTCTTTTAAACATATAAGCAGAACAGATTTTATCGTTATTTCCTTCTTGCTATTTTTCTTTATTAAGTAATAATAATAATAATAAAACTGTCTTGATTACATCAATCACCTGCTTTGCAATCTTGGTAGGAATCTAAATGTTGGTCTTGATATAGAAATTGATTTTTATATTGGGACATGAGAATATATATAGTGGACACAGACACTTTGTCTGACACGTATGCATGCTACACTTTGATTATCAACCCATCTAAATGCATATTAATATGTTGTTGATGTTTAAATTCTCAAAACCCCAATATTCTGATACAGTACAGTATCAGAGACTGGTTCTCTGCTTTTCCAGTTTAAATTCATAATTTAAATATAAATTTCATGTTATTAGTTTTGTTTACATCACTGCACATGTATCTTATACACAAGGTTTCAATTCTTAAAGAAATTGGTTGAGTTTTGTGTTTGAACTTGTCAAATCTGAGACTGTGTGCATATTAACCCTTAATACTGGATTTTAAATATTAGTTCAAATTGCTGTTTTTAAATGTAATATTTTGAGGTATATACATTGTTGTATGTAGGGATATAATGTTAGGTTTCATATTTTTACATGCTTGGTTGTGATAAACATTGGGTTGGTTTGATGTTCGAATTTCTCCAAAGTCCTAAAACTGAATACATGTTAACATTTTTCACATTGATTTTAAATGTTTAGTTCAATTTCAGATTTAATATGTAATATTAAATTGATCGGAATGATTGAACCCTTCATTTTAAGTTATAACCCCTGTACTCTTGACACTCTACACTAATGTACACTAATGTTCACAACTGTCATGTAAACCTACCCCTTCATCTCTATGTTATGTTCTATATCTATAGTATAATATATATATATATATATAGTTTATGCATACATGTTATAATGTATAGAGCATAATAAATCTCTACCTCTCTATACATATAGATATGTATTATATGGTTAGCCATGCATGTTATGAGTAATAGGTTGTGCATTATAGATTGTTTAACCAATATGCCATGAGTAGTGTAACTTGATAGCTATTGTTTTGAAATCCAAATTTTCCTATACACTTTCATATATATTTCACACACACACCATGCCTACTATCTAACATATGAATATGTCCACATATGAATAGGTAGCCTATATGTTATGAGTGTACTACAATATATTATATATATTGTTATGTGTATATGTGTTTGTGGTTTGGCTTAGGCATGATATAGCCTATAGCCTAGGACTCTTAGCCTATGGTATGTCTTTTGCTAGTGAGAGTTAGTTAGACTTGTTTAGTCTTGATTAGGCCTAGAATAGACTAGTTAGACTACTACAGACTTGTTTGGTTTAGGTTTGCCTAGTTGCCCTAGTTTGACTAGTCTAGTTGACTAGAGTTGACCAAAGGTTGACTTTAGCCTAGATTGACCCCAAACTTCACGTAAATGCATTGTAGCAATCTATTTCCTTATTTTAGACTTGTTGTGACTTGTACTGTTCAATAGGAACAGACATCACTCCCTCGGACAGTATATTCTCTTTCGAACATTCAGGATACCAGACGAGTACATTCTCTGATCATTTTATATCCTACTTAGAATTATTTTCCTGCATTCAATTACTTAGTTGATACTATCACGTTGGTCACACGGATTAGTACTATATGGATCCCTTCTTGAGATGTTATCCCTTCAGGGAGCATCGGGTACTTCATGTTCTGTGTGTTTCACTTACATGGCGTATCACTATGCTTCATTGGTTCATTGATCACTTGTGACATGTACTCTCATGATCACAGAGTCTTTCTTGAATTCTATCCCATTTATTGGGTTCCTAGAATCCCCATTTATGGGACATCCATGTATCACCCTTCGGGGGCCTTTGTTGGAATCATAAACATACCTGGTTGGATCCTTGTGTATTGATTGGGGGTACGGGGGAGTAGAAGTAGATATATGATAATATCTAAGTATGTAGCATCAGAATCATTCTATAGTGTAGCATCAGAATCTCCTATGCCATTTACATGTCTATATTGTACTCTGACTCACTAGCCATATGATAGTTTTCTATTTATAGTAGATATTCTATTACAGTTCTCTCTCTGTTTACATACTGCATTTCTTTCAGTATCTGTATCTTACTTTACTACATGATTATATTTTCTAACCTGCTATAGGCTGTTGAGATGTATGTGCTCGCTCTTGTCTTGACTGGACCTGTTATATTTACAGATAGCCTGAGGTTGCCTGCTAGCCTAGAGGAGAACAGTAGAGGTTGTATAGATAGCTAGGGTTTTGCTTATAGCTTATTTTCAGTTGTCTTGAGTTCTATTTATGGATTACAATAT
>JANAVB010007511.1:0-39782 GCA_029216955.1 Iris pallida | reverse complement strand
GACACAACTACAACACAAAGGACACTCCATACCTCCAAATGGACCACAAAATGGACACAAAGGAGATACACCATGGGGGCATTCCTATGGGTTCAAAATAGACCTATATGCATGAAATGAAAAGAGAAGGGATTTATACCTCCCGGTAGATCGAATCGAAGAAAAGCCTTCTCGGAGCGACCCGACACTAGAGATTCCAAAAGGACACGAACGAGCTCCGAATCCTCCCAAACTTGGTAGCTTTCTCCTTGGCTAGAATGGAGAAGGAAAGAAGAAGATTTGGTGGCGAAATGGAAGGATTTGGTGGAGAAATTGCTAGGGATTGCTCTCTAGGACTTTGGAAAAGAACAAGAGAGAGGGTGATGAGAATAATGAACTGAACTTGAGCCTATCCTCTCCCAAAGTGGCTGGCCATATGGGCTATTTGTTCTATTATGGTAAGGTCCAAAAGCCCCCACTACCATTCTATGAGTATTAGGAAAGGGCTAATTGGTTGGGCTAAATTAGTCATTCTAAAGTCTCTAATCACACTAACCTTATCCGTAATAATTAGTCTAACCTCTAACTAAAATATTTCTATCATGTGGACTAAATTTATATATGTGGCCATGCCTAACTAGTGTGGGTCCCACTAGAGTCAAACTACCTCCGGGTCCCGTTTCAAGTCGGATTGAGTTGAAATTCGAACCCGACTCAAATAACCCCAAAAGAATATTATAAATAATAAAATAATGTCAAATATTCAAAGAGGTCAAATGCAAAAATATCCTTAGGCCAAAAATGACATTAAAATATTATAATCACATGGTTAGGCTCTAGGTCAAACAGTCTCTAGGGTTTCACTAGCAAACGTCAAACCACAAGTCATTGATTTAAATAATTTTAAAATGATTTAAAATCACCAAAAATCATATCATGAATTAAATATCATTATTAAATAATTATAAATACGAAATTTCAAAATTACCCTCATTTGGAAAACTGGGTGCTACAATGGGCGAAGGAACTGGCCAAGATACTTCAGAGCGCTTGCCAAAGTGACACTAGTGTCTTGGTCGACACTAGTGCCTTGGTCGCCAACAAGCTTGAGCGCATCGACGACGAGGTTGAGTTCCCATTCATGCATATGCGGAGTCTCCTTCGAAGGCTCGCCATGATATGTAGTATGATTGTCGGATTGTCTGAAGTTGGCTATTTAGTATGTTGATATTTTTGGGTGTCGAACATGTTGGATACTTGTGTGAAATATTTTTGGATGTTGATATTTGGATACTTGTGTTGATATGTTGGATACTTGTGTTGAATTGTGTTGGATACTTGTGTTGAATATGTGTTGGATACTTGTTTGAATATGTTGAATACTTGTGTTGGATACTTGTGTTGAATACTTGTGTTGGATACTTGTGTTGAATATGTGTTGGATTTGGGTTGGATATGTGTTGGATACTTCTGTTGAAATGTTGATCACAGAATATTTTATCTTGGACTCCCACACACAGGGCAGTCCAACACTTGTAAAGGACTGCCCTGAGTGTGGCAGTCCTAGATGAAATGTTCTGTGATCAAGTCACAGAATATTTCATCTTGGACTGCCACACACAGGGCAGTCCAACACTTGTGAAGGACTGCCCTGAGTGTGGCAGTCCTAGATGAAATGTTCTGTGACTTGATCACAGAATATTTTATCTTGGACTGCCACACACAGGACAGTCCAACACTTTTGAAGGACTGCCCTGAGTGTGGCAGTCCTAGATGAATTGTTCTGTGACTTGATCACAGAATATTTTATCTTGGACTGCCACACACAGGGCAGTCCAACACTTGTGAAGGACTGCCCTGAGTGTGGCAGTCCTAGATGAATTGTTCTGTGACTTGATCACAGATCATTTCATCTTGGACTGCCACACACAGGGTAGTCCAACACTTGTGAAGGACTGCCCTGAGTGTGGCAGTCCTAAATGAATTGTTCTGTGACTTGATCACAAAATATTCAACTTGGACTGCCACACACAGGACAGTCCAACACTTGTGAAGGACTGCCCTGAGTGTGGCAGTCCTAGATGAATTGTTCTGTGACTTGATCACAGATAATTTCATCTTGGACTGCCACACAGGGCAGTCCAACACTTGTGAAGGACTGCCCTGAGTGTGGCAGTCCTAGATGAATTGTTCTGTGACTTGATCACAGAATTTCATTTGGACTGCCACACAGGGCAGTCCAACACTTGTGAGGGACTGTCCTGAGTGTGGCAGTCCTGATACTGATACTCTATGATAGAGTTTTCTCAAACTAAAACGCTTTGACTGAGACGCTGTGACAGTGAACACATATAACACTACACTCATATAACACAGGTAAACACATATACATATAACACATGTAGGCACAGGTAAGCACATATAACACAGGTAGGCACGTATAATACAGGTAAACACATATAACTCAAAAACTTCTCTATATATATATTACTGGACTTCATATTTTACTGTATACAAAAGTGGTCCTCCATATACAAAATGTCAAACTGTAAATATATATATACTTAGTCGATTTCGACATCGTAGTGGTCAGCAGGTAAGTCTCTTGGCTCCTCAATCTTCAACAACTTCTTACAATGGTTGATCTAGTCAACGAAAGGTGTGGTCCAAGCGATGGCTTCGACCGATGCTCTTTTGTACCAACTGTTGAAGGTGGAGGAATCGAAGAATGAGCGATTATCTTTAGTATAACGAAGTGATCCCCGATCAGACCTATAGTACATAGGTTAGACACTCCGTGGTCCGTCGGAGGAGCGCACATTGGAAAAATATATTGTTAATATCCGACGAGATAAGTACAACAGGATCATGTACCTATTGGCAAATAAAGCCGGTAGACGGGACTGACATGTAGTGGTCTGTCCCGGTAATACTGTCGGTGCAAGGGATACTTAACAACAAACTTGCAACGATTTCTTCGCTTAGGATGCGGGAGTAGAATGGAAGATGAGTCTCTAACTCCTCGTACAGCTCCTGCCTCACCCGTCTCCCATCTGTCTTTGTCATCATAACCAAGATGCCTTGCAAGGGCATGAAATCCGTAATGGCCGTCACCAGGGACATCGACAATAGACCAAATGTAACTTCGAAGCGTAGGTTGAAATTTGTTAATATACAAACTCGTTGTTTGGCTTGCAACTGTATCTTTTCTTGGGAGGTCAATTTTCTCCATTTTTCGACGAACTACAAGCTTGTCCTTCCGTGCGGGCGGAGCTTGCTGCAAGCTTCGTTCAACATTCTCAAAGTACGATGGATCTCTCCTAGTTGACTCCAGCCTTCTCTTCTGTGAACTAGTCAATCTTGTTTGAGGCCTGCCTTTAGGATTGGAAATAACGGTTGGCTCATGCATTCTAGTAGTGACCGGACATACAATTTCTTAGATTTTAAGCTCATTGGACTGCCGCTCCGCGGCTACTGAGGCTAACCACCTTGCGTGGAGTTTCACTTGTGTCAAAGAGAAGAAATCATCGTCCGTCTTTACCACAGGCATCATAGACAACTGTCTCCAACGTTGATCGACTGCTTCTACTGGAATAGGAATGGATTCACGGCGATTTTCATTAATCTGATGTGCACAAGGGAGGCCCAATGTATGTCGATGTACACACCCGCAAACCTGGGGATCAAACCTGACATACTTTGACCTTTCAATCTCCTCACATATTAATGTCAACGCCGTGTGAGATACCACGCGAACTAAAGCATCTAACTATATCCTTTCTATGCTCATGCTTGACTATATTTAAGCTCATTTCAAATGATGTCTTAATTTCATTCACCGTCCGCTCTACCAATAGATGTATAGCTTGCCAAACAGAGACAAAGTTGCCGAGAGATGATTTTAGTTGTCTCTTCACTACAGAGTGTGCTCCTTCGATACGGTTGGTAGTTGTCGTGCGTAATGCTTCACCAAATTCGTCCATGCTAAGACAAAGTGTTTTTTTGCGTTCAGGCCATGTATCTTTGATGTATGGAATGCATGCCGGCTCCCTCGCCTCCCACTTTTCCTTGAACATGTACCATGCGGCGTCGTAACTGTCAATCGTAGAGGCTTGCCACACACAATTCCAGTCATTGGAGAATTCTTAAAAATTTTGCATATCAATTTTACCTTCCTCCTTCTGAAACTTCAACTTACATTGGGCTTGAATATTATGATTGACATGCCAAGTGCATAGCAATATCTGCTTGAGAAAAAACAATACGAATAGCATTAATTAGGGCATACTCTCTGTCGGTCACAAGAACTGACGGCTCTGTATGACCAGTGTAAAGTGTTTTCAGTTTCTCCAATGCCCATGTGTAGTCTTCAAGTTTTTCACTCTTCATGAAGCAAATGCCACCGGGAATATTTTTCGAGTAGAGGTGAATCCGACAATATAAGGAGAGGCATCTTGACTTTTTGGTCTTGTACGTGCAATCAAGGACTAACACGTCGGCAAAAGACCTGGCCAGACTTATGCAATCCGGATGAGCCCAAAGATTGAAACTACTTCATTACTCTGGGGATGTCTTCTATGGAACTCAACGTAATGATTATCTGCAAGCAACTTCAGCACTTCTAGCATTGCCTTTCTTGATTTGGTTCGGATAGCGTTCGAAGAAGATAGGGCGTTGGATATTGACCTTATCGTAGACATGTTCTTCTCATCTTCATGCCGTATGACTGAATATTTGTCTCGGTGCAACATCGAAAGTGGACAAGTCTTCGCTATCTTCTTCTCTGTAGGGTTCAACCGTCCGACATACGGATGACCCAATAGTGTCTCGGCGATCTCATGATTGTGGGTTCCATTCTTCACTTGTACTGACCACTTCCCTTCTTCTTCGTTTCTAATCTGGATCATGAATGGACAACCACATTTCCTCGTTCCAGCTTCCTTTCTTGGAACTTTATTTTGGATAACTGTGGCTTTCTTGTGCGATCTCAACACACTACCTCTTTCACAGCCAACCATCACACTGTGTCGTCCTGGGATTTTGGCACGATCTAGATATCACTAGAACTAAGTTGTTTTCCCGTCCAACTTCTCGACACCATTGTACCGCATCGTCGCTTGATTGAAACGAAAGATCGGTCCAAAATAAATTCCCTACATCGGTTGCAATTGGAGCATGTACCGAAGATCGTAACTCCTACAACAGAAGTTAAAAGTTAATGGATTGCCTCATCTATAGGACTGCCACATATGTGGCAGTCCCTCACATATATAGGACTGCCACATATGTGGCAGTCCCTCACATTTAAAGGACTGCCACATATGTGGCAGTCCAAATCTAAGAGAGGGACTGCCAAACAAGTGGCAGTCTTCTGTGTCAAAATCCGATTTTCCATCCGAAAAAAATTTAAAGTTTAGTTACCAAGAGGCCTTCCGATGCATCAAAGTGTTCTTCGGACGTTGTGGGGAGAGTTTCCAGCATTTGATGGTCCGGGTTGTTCCATTTTCTATTTCTTTCTACATTAAACACAAAATTTAACTTTTATATGTAAAATTTAGGTTAAAACATTACACAAAAAAATTCGACGACTTACAAATAAATGGGAGAAGTGAATGGTTAATTCTTTAACAAATTTAGGTGGGAGGACAATTTCACCTAGGTTAGGTTAATTCTAGGGTTTTTTGAGGAGGAGAAAAAAAAGTGGAGAAGAGTGGAGGAGGAAGAAAGAAGAGAAATAAAACAATATTGGGTTTTATAGTAAAAATTGGGCTGCCCCCTAGTAAAAAAAGCTATGGCAAACTTGTAATTTTTTCAAAAAATTAGGCTGCCCCCTAGTAAAAGTGGTGGTGCTCCTAAAAAAAAAACCTATACTGTTTGAAAATGCTATAAATATTAAAATATTGACATAATATAGGATTCATCCAGTTAAACACATTCCTATATATAAACAAACTTAATAAAATATTGATTATAAACTGAATGTATTTATTGATATCATATGCTTATACTAAAGATACATACTAATAAACATATTATAGTACCTATTATTTATACTGATAAAATTAGAGAATGTTTCACTTAACAAAATTGCCAAACAAAAGTGTTGGATTTTGAAAATAACGAGAAAAAGTACAAAAGAAGTACAAATTTGATTCTGGGAAAGTATTGCTATGGAAGTCTGATTCGTAAATGATCACTTTGTTCCTTGGACCATATGATAAGAAGAGATCACTGCTTGAAGTAGAACAACTTGGAAGAACTAAGTCACCAGAAAGGTATCGACGCACTTGGGCACTAATGGCGAGGCCGAATGCTTTCCTACTTTGCTTCACTCTGTTCTGGAAGAAAAGTTGAAGAAGAATGCTCTAAAGAGAATCAAAATCTCGAAGTCTTGATCTCTGTATTCTCTCCTGTTCTCTCTCTGTCCGCCCTTGTGTTTGAGAAAAATGAGTCTATTTATAGACTGGGGCTTCTGTGCGTAAAAACACCAAAATCTGTCTTTACGCTAACAACTGCCACCCATGATCAGAGTCATCCTTTGCATATGTTGACACGCGTCCCATCATTTCAGTGAGAATAGGATGCATGTACACACGTTCTTCGAAATATATGGCATGAAGGCCATGTAAGCAGACCACGTTCCATACTGGCCAGAAAGAATAGGGCATAAAAACAGCTCCAACATCCTCTGAGCGTAAAACAGAGAGATGAGCGTAAAATAGCTCTGTCATAGGTTCCCTGCGTAAAGTGGTTATTGACTAACCTTGAGCGTAAAATGGCTCAAATAGACTTTACGCACACATTGTTTTGTGAGCGTAAGAACTCATGTAAACTCCGTACGTAAAAGAAACCGTTCAATGAGCGTAAAGTAGCTCGATCTCCATAAACGACAACAATGGTTTTTTGTATAAGACAAATCCTATTGAATTCTGTGGTAAATGCCATCATTAATATCTTCATGTCAGAATTTGCATTAAATGCTAGATTTGACAGCTTTGTCCAGCGTGAAGTAGACTGCTCTGTCCTTGGCGTAAAGCCATGGGTGTAGCCCCGAGCGTAAAATGATCAGCTTGCTTAAGCATAAAGCGATTAGCTTAATCTTGGGCGTAAAGAGATTATCCAAAAGCAGATCACTTATGAACGAGATGACTCTTTCTTTGAAGCACTTTTATGCTCCTACAAGACCCCCTTCAAAGTTTTCAAATATCTCCAAAATTTGAAACACTTTGAACAGAAGCGTAAAAGTTGAGATTTGACCTGCCATCGTAAAATTTGGGATACACAACAGCCATCCGTGTAAAAGCGGGATGTCCAACAGTCGGCATAATTTCCAACAGTGTCGATCAACATTTATTTGTCACAATGAATCTCCTTTTTCGAAACTCTTAAAGGCCTTTTCGCTTCCCCAGTTTTGCATTTATAATGAACCGTTTCCAACGAGGAATATGAAGAGCTGATTTAACTGTATAAATAAGGAGAAATTCTTCACTCTTTTCATTCATCTCTATAGTGACATGGCGCCCAAGAAGGAGATTAACAATGAAGAGGCTTCGGGCTCAAGGATTAACTTTGAGCGAGCACGCAACTTTGTAGCATGCTTCTGATTAACTCCAGCAGTCTTCAGTCGCATTGATGGTGGCCCCTCAACTGCATATGAAGGCTCCGGAGATGCAGAAGCGTTTTTGAATCTGATGTGTCGCTCTGGGATTCACAACATGCGTGAGTTAGGTGTTTCTCTTCGTCAGTCTAATGAGGGAGAGGGAAAATAAATTCCATGTATTGCGACTCTCTTGTATATAGGAGTGGACCCCTCTATAAATAAAATCTTGATATCAATCTCATCTTAGTAGATAGAACTGTTCAACACTTTATTTTGGTTATTCATTCCCAAGAAACAAACCAACACGTGGCGTCTAATCTTGTGGTTACGAGAGCCTTTAAATAGGATCTTCCCCCGAAATAGACTCATCCCAACAGTTCTTCAGTCTTTATAAATAGCCGAGATGTTCCATATATTCTCGTACTCATTCCTCTGAATATAACTTTCTGTAATGTTGCTCTCCAACAAATGAGGATGGTGAAGTTTTCCCACAGTGTTCTTTTGTACGCCCAGTCTTTAGACGCAGATTCAACCACCATTAGAGCCAAACCATTTGACTCAAATGGTAAATCCAATCGTAAGCAAGTATCTATCTTTCAAATTTTTTGTTGAATACATCTACTTTATGAATATAAATTCTTGACGAGCATAAAACTCACTGGAATACTGGCGTGAAAGCCTTGTTGAATCATCGGCGTAAAAGCCTTGTTGAATCATCGGCGTAAAAGCCTTGTTGAATCATGGCGTAAAAGCCCTTTGAATCATCGGCGTAAAAGCCTGTTGAATCATCGTAAAAGCCTTGTTGAATCATCGGCGTAAAAAGCCTTTGATCTATTAGCGTTTAATACGCATCTGATAATACTTCTGAAAAACACATCTTCTTTGTTGTTTCTGCAGAAGTTTGGCTGAGCAGCTTTTCCAGAACCGGCATTGGCATTTTGACGCTGTGAAGAGCGTTCTTCTGACACCGACATCAGGGAGCTCATGCGCTTTTGACGTGCAAATCAGACAACTCAGAACTCTTCGTGAGATGGAAGGGTCTTCCTCTGTTGGTAGGAAGGGCCTTTATACACGGAGAGTTGGATGGTGGAGTCAACTCTACCCCGAAGAATCGGGTAGTAGAGTTCCTTTCACGGCAGAATAGGAATCGTATCCCAATGCTGGATACATTCCTATCTCCTTTGAGGTGCCGCCACTAATCCACCAGTTGTATTGGCAGCAACACGCCTTCGGGCTGCCCTACTCTGGGGTTCTCCTCTCGTCTGAGAGATAAGACCAGAGTTTGATTCCTACTGTTCTGGTTGCCACTGGGGCTCAGACAGTCAGGAACTGCCACCAACAACGAACCCGCCAAAGAAATCAAAGAGGAAATAGATCTCTATTAGGTTATTGTTTGGTGTATAGAATGAAAATCCAAGAATGTAAAAGATTTCCATTGTAACTTGTAAGAAAGTCTAAGAAATGTAATAGACTTTTTGATGATATGGGAATGAAATGATGATTCTTCTATGATCAATGATTTGTATCTATCTGGATGTAATATGGACATGATAGATAAATGAAATCTTATTTTTGTTTTAGAGTATGATACTATCAGAGGTAATATGGACATAATAGCATATATGAACTCAAAAGAAAATTAGATTAATATCTATGCAGAGGTCAAAAATAGAAGTGATAGATAGGAAAAAGGAAGTAGGTTTAATATTTATTCAGGTCATGGAAACATGATAAATAGCAAATCCCACCTTCTAATCAATCGATAAAATAGAAGATATAAAAATCTTTCCCTGGAAATGAGGAGTCAGCTTAACCAAACATTGGTAGCTAGGGATTAGGAAGACGGGTGTTATGAGCGTAAATGTCAAGGTGATGGATGTTTCAGCGTGTTTCTTGGAAACAGAGGATGAATCAGCGTATTTTTTGGGAACAGAAAGAACGATTCAAATTCCATAATTAAATGGATGAACCTGGTAACATGAATGGACGAGCCTTTTCAGAAAAAGTCGTTAGTAATCATCCTCCATAAATAGGTGAGGATTGCTTGTAACCCTTCATTCTTATTTCTCCTCTCTGTTTGAAAATGTCTTCCGAGGATGCCCATCGAAAGAACGAAGTCTCCCAGAAAGTCGAGGGTATCATTGAGACGTTCCCTGTTGATCCTCCTGCATCAGGCTCATCAGGCTCAATCGAAATAGGTGGAAACTCTTCTGCGCCCAAGCCACCCGAAGACATTCTTACTTTTTTAGTAGAGCCAGGGAAAACTCCTGAAGAAGAAGCGTCGAGGATGGCTGCCTGTAAATTCCTCATGTGTTCAGGCAACGATGCCTTCTATGCATTGGCCGACTATGTATTCAATAAGGAAGGGAGCGGCCCTCGTCCTTAATCTTTTGAATAAAAATAATAAAAGAAGTTTTTTTTTGTTCTGTCTTCTTTTTTTTATACATAGTATTTCTTCAGAAATTTGCCATTGATCGGTAGCATGAGTAGATCTCCATTGGGCTTTGACAACCGATAGGCACCATTGGAAAACACAGACTCAATTACATAAGGGCCTTCCCATTTTGCTTGGAATTTCCCTTTACTTTTATGAGTCATTACCATCGGTCTCCGAACAGTTAATACAAGCTCACCAACTTTGAATGCCCTCTCCTTAACTTTACGATTAAAAGTTTGAGATATGCGGGCTTGATATAGTTCAATGTGTTGTTGTGCTTGAAGATGCTTCTCATCCAATCCTTCAAGTTCTTGGAGTCGTAAGCGATCATTATTCTCTGTGGTTAGCTCATTAGTGATGGCTATTCGTAGAGAAGGATCTGAATTTCCAATGGGAGAACAGCTTCGCACCCGTAAACTAATGAGAATGGTGTAAAACCAGTAGGAGTCCGGACTGTTGTTCGATAAGCCCATAAACATTCTCCAAGTTTCTCATTCCAATCACGTTTATTAGAAGAGACAAACTTTTTGAGAAGTTTGATGATCGTCTTATTGAAAGCTTCAGCTAAACCATTAGCAGCTGGATTATAAGCCGTAGAAGCCAAATTCTGAATTCGATTCTTGTCGCAGAATCGATAAAATGCTTGACTGGCAAATTGTGGACCATTGTCATGAATTATCCGTCGAGGAATCCCGAAACGATAAATGACATGGTGCTTGATAAAACTGATCACATTAGATGTTTTCACTTCCGCAAGGGGGACTGCTTCTGCCCACTTCGAAAAGTAATCGGTTATAGCTAGTATAAACCGATGTCCTTTGACAGAAGGAGGGTTAATAGGGCCAATAACATCCATACCCCAAGCTTCGAAGGGCCAAGAGGCTGCTGTAGGATGTAGAAATTCAGACGGTTGATGAATAAAATCAGCATGAATCTGGCATGCTTTACATCTTCTGGCATAGTCCACAGCATCTGCTATCATAGAAGGCCAATAATACCCCATTCTCCGAATGCGGTCTTGCAACTTTGGACCCGGTTGATGAGCACCACATACACCATCATGAGCCTCACGCAGTGTTTGTTTGGCTTCACTTTCTGAGAGACAGCGCAACAGGAGTCCGTCATATGAACGACGATATAGCATATGTAAAGACGAATCATAATAGAATCGAAATGATCGTCTCTTAATTGATGCAGCTTCTTTAGGATCTTCAGGCAAAATTCCATGAACTGTATAATCAATGAATGGAGTTCTCCAATCTTTCTGTTGGGAACTTGACTCTGTAGTATAACTTTGTTCAATATGTAGATTATTCTTCACACTAGAACAAGTCTCGGTCTAACAAAGTAATTGTATTTTGCCTTCGGATTGGGACAGCCAAATCTGCAGCTAAGCTGGCAAGAGCATCAGCCTCCACATTCTGAGAACGTAGTACAAATTCAATGAAGAATCCTTTGAATGAAAGGACCAACTCGACTACCACTTGATGATAGGGGACGAGATCAGGATTTCTGACTTCATAAGTCCCTCTAACTTGATTAACAATTAATTGAGAATCTCCATAAGCTTCTAGGAATTCAATATCCAATTGTTTTGCTACTTGGAGACCAATCAATAAAGCATTATATTCAGCTACATTGTTGGAACATGGCTCATTGAGAGAATAGGCACGGTATATGACCATTTTGTCAGGAGAAACCAAGACGACTCCTACTCCAGAGACAATATTGCCTTTAGGTCCTACTCGTGATGCTCCATCGAAATATAATTGCCATATATCATTCTTCAAAGTCATGTTACAATCCACTACTTCGTCTGGAATGTCTTCATATAACTTGAAGTTTCCGGTATAGGGTGAGCAGCTAAGAAATCAGCTAACGCTTGGCCTTTCACTGATTTCTGAGGTACATAAACGATATCATAAGGAATAAGCAACATCGTCCAGGTGGCTAACCTGGAGTTAAGAATGCTAGGTTTTCTCATCAATACCCGAATGGGATTTATTCTAGAGATGACATGAATAGTCTGTCCGGATGACGTAATGTCTTGTCTTTTGGATGGCAAAAACCAAAGCTAGACATTCCTTTCCACAGGAGTATATCTGTGTTCGGCTCCGACCATCATTCTGCTCAGATAATATATTGCTTGTTCATGACCCATATCACTTTTTTGTGCTAGAAGAGCGCCAAGTGAATGATCTAAAGCTCGAACATATAGCAAAAATGGTCTCCCTACCACGGAGGTACCAGAACAGGTGGATTTGTAAGATATTGCTTAATGTCATTGAAGGCTTTTTGACACGCTTCATCCCAGACGAAAGATACCCCTTTCTTTAATAAACGAGAAAAAGGTTGACATCTCCCAGAAAGATTAGATATAAATCTTCTGATATAGGCAATACGGCCCTGAAAGCCACGGAGTTCTTTCAGATTACGAGGAGGTCGCATTTCAAGAATTGCTTTAACCTTATCAGGATCAACATGGATACCTTGAGAGGTAATGACAAATCCTAGAAACTTGCCACTGGAGACTCCTAAGAAAGACTTAGTAGGGTTCATTTTCAATTGATGCTGACGCATCAGTTCAAATACTGTTCTCAAGTCCTGAATGTGATCATCCTTCGATCGACTTTTAACAGCAATGTCATCTACATAGCATTCTACTATCTTCCGTAGATGTTCTTGAAAGATATTGCTCATAGCCCGTTGATATGTGGCACCGGCATTTTTAAGACCAAACGGCATAACTGTATAGCAGTAGACCCCAAGAGGTGTACGGAAAGCAGTGTGCTTCTCATCTTCTGGATGCATCTTGATCTGATTGTATCCTGAGAATCCGTCCATGAAAGACATGCGTTCAAACCACATGTATTGTCTATCATGATATCAGTAATTGGAAGAAATTCATCTTTTGGACAAGCCGTATTAAGATCTCGGTAATCTATACAAACTCGGACTTTTCGTTCTTCTTCATAACAGGAACAATGTTGGCCACCCAATCTGGGTGTTTTCTTCACGAACAAAGCCACATGTAATCAGCTTTTTGACTTCTGCCTCAATTGCATCCATCATATCTGGTCTAAAGCGTCGTTGCTGTTGTTTTACAGGCTTGACATCAGGCAAAATGTTGAGTTTATGGGTAGCAACTGTAGGATCTAGCCCTGGCATATCTTCATAACTCCATGCAAAGATGTCAATGTAATCTTTTATAAGTTTATTAGCTCTTCCTTTTCATCTTCAGAAAGATTCTTACTGATGAATATTGGTTTGGACGTAACTCCATCTCCGACATCAATCTGGATAACTTCATCTTCTGTAGGTGGCTGTCGTTGTTCAAAACGAAGTTCCCATTGAGTATCCATTTGTTGAGCCCAAGGATCATTTTCAAATGGCTCTGATTCATCATCGGTTTGAACCATATTGACTGAGAGTACTTGCCCAGATTCACAATATGAGGAATGAGAAATATCGGATTCGATGAATAGAATTTCTTCCGATTCTACGTTGTCTTTATATTGATGACTTTGATTATCAGAAGATAAAGTCATTCTTTCAATAAACTTGACAGCCATATACTCGAACAGGAAATCTTCATTGATATCAAAAAGTACAGAATGATCAATATTTACATCATTTACAGTCTGATTGCTACGCTTCGGATTAATCAGTGGACCATCATCCGTCTTCTGCGTAGTTTTGCCAAGATTGACAATCAACGGTGGTTCTGGATCATTCGTGCAAGAAGCACGTCCTTTGACCTTAATCATCAAAGGTTGAACTTGGCTCTTAGCAGGAATATTTATTGATTCCTCAGATGAAGTTTGAGTTCTTCCTTTAACCTTGATCATTAAAGGTTGATCATTGACAGGTTGGGATTGGATTCGTCCCTTGACTATGATCTTCAAAGGTTGCTCTTCTGGCGGATCTTCATTAATAGAGTGATCCTCAGAGGGTGATTGATCTTCAGCCATGTCTGATATATCTTTCACATGTTCTTGTTTATAAAGCCTTGAATCAGAGAAGTAGGCTTCAACACCCTTGAACGGATTAATATCAGCAAACTCAGTTTTCACAACTCCTTGGGAGTCCACATATTTGAAACATTGGTGAAGAGTTGAAGGCACAATATTGTGCTCATGAATCCACGGTCTTCCAAGAAGAAATTGTAGGATACGTCCGAGTTGATAACATAGAAAGTTACCATAGTTCGAAGATCACCAATCTGAATCTGCAGACGAATCTTCCCCAGTGGTTTGCTCTTGCCAGAGTTAAAACCGACTATCGTAGTACTAGTGTAAGTCAGCTCACTAGTAGGAATCCTCAGGGGTCTTAGCATACTCTGAAGAATTATACTAATTGAAGACCCAGGATCGATGTAGATCCTATCAATTTCAGTAGATCCAATATATCCAGTGTAACACAGAGGCCTATCATGCTTGTTGTGTTTCAATAGCATATCCTCTTTGTAAAGGTGATGTTGGGAATTGCTTCCATCACACTATGACATTGCGGACATGACACTGGTATATTATCAGGAGTCTTGAGTTTGCCAAGCATGAATCTGCTTGAAGTAAAGCTTTGCTCAAAGTCTCTCTGCTTTCTCTGGAAAGGCAAAGCAGTTCAAATATAGAAAGTCTAGCCGGAGTATTGGCTAACTGAGCTAGAATGTCAAATTTGTAAGGCTTCATCACCACCCCTGATTGAAAACAGGCTTCAATGGGATATCAAAGCGTACTGCCTTCTGTTTCCCCTTTTCAACCACAGACGGTTTAACAGGAGAAGGTTGAACTGGTAGAGTCTCCACTACATCTTGCTTCTTTGGAAGATCCCTCATATTCTTTGTGGTACTCTTTTCCAGATCTTGTACCAGCAAAAGATTCTTCTTCAGACTCAGAAGGAAGTACCATATTACAGGATTTAGTCTTTCTTTCCTTAGCCTTCTTCTTGTGAGGGTTGTTACGAGGAACTTCAGAACCCAATCCAGCAGTAGAATTCTGATTTTGAATTTGTAAAGGAAGACGTATTCCTTTATTATAATTCAAACCTTCTGCCTTTTGAAAGTTGTAACCCATCTTCTTCATGAGATGAACAGATTGCTGACTATACAAGTGAGTGGGCAGCAGACTTTTGACAGGTGTTTCAACAGAGGAAGGGGAAGAAGCAAGACCTTCTATCACCTCAGGAGAATGCAGAATAGAAGTCTCTGTATTTCAGGAGGAGGAGGATTAGGAAAAATCCCTGTCGGAGCTTTTTCATAAGCAGCGAAGACTGTTGTGCTCGATATAAGGGAACACTATTCATGGCTAGCCACTACTGATGGGTAAGCTTGAGCTTGGTAGGGGAAGCTAGACTTGGAGGACAGATGCTCAGTCCTTTCAGTCTATCTTCTAAAGGAAGGTCATCCCATAGATGATCCAAGTCATCGGAATCTAGAATCACATGAGAAATCATGTTGCAGGTTTTGACTTTTTTGCCCTTCTTGGATTTTGAAGTTTTACCTTCATTTTCCAATTCAGGCACTAAGTCAGGATGTACCCACATAATTTCACCATTCTTTAATGTGAGTGGCAGCAATCCTGTATTTTCTTATCTGGCAGGCAGAATATTCACGATCTTCATCGTCGCCTTCGGAATTGGAATAATTCCATCTGAGACTTACTGTGGAGGAAAATTCCCGAACTGAAGAGAAACCATATTGGTCGTAACCGTATGGTCATCATTGGTTAAAGCGATAGCACCACCATTTATCAGTTCTTGAATCTTCTTTTTCAAGACGTAGCAAGCACTAGTAGGATGATTAATGTATCTATGATAGATACAATATTTGGGATTGTCAGTCAGATTCACCTCATTAGGTCTTTTTGGCTCTGGAATCTGAAGTTTGCCACTTTTTACCAGACACTGAAATATCCTTGGAATATCACTTTCGTCAAAAGAGTATTCTTCCTTTGACCTGGAGGATTCCTGATTACCTGACGTTATTTTATTCTTGGAAAGATTGACCATAAGAGTATCTTTTCCTTTCACATTACGATTGCCAGGATTATTACCAGGATTACTCTTCTTTTCTTTATCCTCTGAAGCGAAAATCATCCCATGTTCCCGAGCCAACCTACCATTGGTTTCGGCAGAACTGCTGCAATGATAATGAAGCCCAATCTGAGAATTAGGAACCTGTGAAGACAGCAATAGATGGTCGCAGATTCATCTTGCATGTATCGATCAACGCTGAATCTGGCATACCAGGAGGCATCTTTAGAGTAGCTTGTCAGAAACGTTCGATGAACGTCCGAGTATCTTCTTTCTCCTTTTGTTTTATTTCTATTAAGGAGGACATGTTCATGTCCATACCTCCTTCATAGAAGTGGGAGAGAAACATTGCCTTGAATTCGTCGAAAGACGAAATAATAGAGTTATCGGGTAAGCTACGATACCAGTCATAAGCCGAACCCGTCAACACCCAATGAACACTCGAGTGAGAAGAGCATCATTTTTCTGTAAGTGTACAGTCATAATATCAAAGTAATTGATATTGACTAGGAGATGCTTTTCCATCGAATAAAACCATGGATTGTGGCTTGAACTTCAGTGGAAAGGGTACATCATTCCAATGAGGAGGATAGGGTTGCTTAATCCCTAACCTCTAGAGCTGATCTTTGTGCCTCAAAACCTCAAACTGTGCTTTGAGTTCACGCACTGCTTGAATAGCTTCACTGGTTTGCGGAAGCACATTTGATTGAATAGTCGTTGGATGTACCGTAACCCCTACTGGAGATGGTACATCTTCCGGAATGATGGGATCTGGAGATGCAGAATTTTGATTAACAGCAGGTTCTTGAATATTCAAAGGTATATCAGCCCCTTGACTATCTTGAGTTTGTGCTGCTGCTGGTACCGAGTTATTACTGAGGGCTGAGCAGTTTGCTGATTCAAAATTATTTGGTACATGCTTTGCACCATGTTGAGCATGTCTTTCAATGATTGCTCCACGCAGTGAGACGTTATTAGCAGATGACGTCTCTGGTTCATCTCCAACAGCGTAGGATTCAACTTCTCTTGAAGATATAGAGGGATTAGTATAAAAATATAAATCCACACTATCGGTATCAGACTCAACAGATTGAGTACTCCCAGCTTCTGAATCAGAATTCTGTAATTGTCCTTGTCTTCTTGATCGAGTGTTCTGATATACTCCTTCAAAGGAATCAAAAAGTCTGTTGAACTGTTGCTGACCTGGGGTTTGGGACGTATTTCGTCTTGGACGTCGTCCTCTGTTAATATGAGATGCCATGTTGACTGATGCATATGACAACTCATCTTTTTGGTCTTCAGCTTGATGTTGAAGTGAAAAATTTAGTCGATCAAAAACTAACCGTTTTGAAGTTGGACAACAACAATTGATCACAACTTGATGAAATCCACATTGATGTCTTTCTTGGGGAGCATCGCCGAAGATTGTGAATTCCTACGCTTTTGTATTAGCAATTCACGTAAGTCAAAAGAAGTGGAGGGAAGATTCTTCTTTATTACATTTGGGGTAGAAAAACGTTTAGTCCCCTGTGTATAAAGAAGATTACTGACTTCATTCGCAGAACCAAACTGTACATTTTTACGCGTTTGGAGTTGTGTGCGTAAATCCTGAGATTTAGTACGAAGGACTCCATTTTCATGGCGTGTGATTTGCAAGTTTGGAACTTTGCGTAAAGCAGTATAAAAAGATTGTTGATGTAGGACAGAAGTTTTACCAACATCACTTTTACGCTGTATGCGTTTAGGTACATTCACATTAGATGTGCAAACATCCTTGTGAATTTTATCTACACTGTCACAGACAGGAGATTTACCTTTACGCATGAAACGTAAAAATTGATTATCTACCACATCACAGATGGGAGATTTTGTTTACGCGAGGAGCATAATTTGTGTGAATCTACCACGTCACCGACGGGAGATGGATTCTTACACTCAGAAACATTAGAATCTGCCACATTACAAAGGGGAGACTCATTCTTATGCCTTGAGCGTAAAATTTGGTTCTTACCCACTGAGCATAAAACTGGATTCTTACGCAGTGGGCGTGAAACCTGATTATCTTCTCCGTTACAAACGGGAGATAAATCATCACACTTTGAGTGTAACTCTGAAGTAAGGACTACCTCGTTACGAACGGGAGCCCCTACGACAGAAGTGGGAAGAATTCCCTTTTTCCCAGAAGTCACAGAGAGATCAGAAACTACTTTGGATTTGGGAATCTAAACTTTTTGCTTTACGAGACTTTTGAACATTGGAGTGGCGAGAACCACCCCCAGTTCGGAGCATTTCTTCATAGGTAGTCTGGTCGAAGTGTACAACCAGAGTCTTCTTAGTCGAACCGACTGAAACATCATCATATTGAGCAATCACTACCTCCTCGTCGGAGGAGAAAGTCGTCCCCAACAGAGTTGCCATTTTGTTTCACTTAACAAAATTGTCAAACAAAAGTGTTGGATTTTGAAAATAAAACGAGAAAAAGTACAAAAAGTACAAATTTGATTTGGGATATTGCTATGGAAGTCTGATTCGTAAATGATCACTTTGTTCCTTGGACCATATGATGATGAAGAAGATCACTGCTTGAAGTAGAACAACTTGGAAGAACTAAGTCACCAGAAAGGTATCGACGCACTTGGGCACTAATGGCGAGGCCGAATGCTTTCCTGCTTTGCTTCACTCTGTTCTGGAAGAAAAGTTGAAGAAGAATGCTCTAAAGAGAATCAAAATCTCGAAGTCTTGATCTCTGTATTCTCTCCTGTTCTCTCTCTGTCTGCCTTTGTTTGAGAAAAATGAGTCTATTTATAGACTGGGGCTTCTGTGCGTAAAAAGAACCAAAATCTGTCTTTACGCTAACAACTGCCACCCATGATCAGAGTCATCCTTTGTATGTTGACACGCGTCCCATCATTTCAGTGAGAATAGGATGCATGTACACACGTTCTTCGAAATATATGGCATGAAGGCCATGTAAGCAAACCACGTTCCATAGTGGCCAGAAAGAATAGGGCGTAAAAAAGCTCCAACATCCTCTGAGCGTAAAACAGAGAGATGAGCGTAAAATAGCTCTGTCATAGGTTCCCTGCGTAAAGTGGTTATTGAGTAACCTTGAGCGTAAAATGGCTCAAATAGACTTTACGCACACATTGTTTTGTGAGCGTAAGAACTCATGTAAAACTCCGTGCGTAAAAGAAACCGTTCAATGAGCGTAAAGTAGCTCGATCTCCATAAACGACAATGGTTTTTGTATAAGACAAATCCCATTGAATTCTGTGGTAAATGCCATCATTAATATCTTCATGTCAGAATTTGCATTAAATGTAGATTTGACAGCTTTGTCCAGCGTGAAGTGGACTGCTCTGTCCTTGGCGTAAAGCCATGGGTGTAGCCCCGAGCGTAAAATGATCAGCTTGCTTAAGCATAAAGCGATTAGCTTAATCTTGGGCGTAAAGAGATTATCCAAAGCAGATCACTTATGAATGAGATGACTCTTTCTTTGAAGCACTTTTTACGCTCCTACAAGACCCCCTTCAAAGTTTTCAAATATCTCCAAAATTTGAAACACTTTGAACAGAAGCGTAAAAGTTGAGATTTGACCTGCCAGTAAAATTTGGGATACGCAACCATCCGTGTAAAAGCGGGGATGTCCAACAGTCGGCGTAATTTCCAACAGTGTCGGTCAACATTTATTTGTCACAATGAATCTCCTTTTTCGAAACTCTTAAAGGCCTTTTCGCTTCCCCGAGTTTTGCATTTATAATGAACCGTTTCCAATGAGGAATATGAAGAGCTGATTTAACTATATAAATAAGGAGAAATTCTTCACTCTTGTCATTCATCTCCATAGTGACATGGCGCCCAAGAAGGAGATTAACAATGAAGAGGCTTCGGGCTCAAGGATTGACTTTGAGCGAGCACGCAACTTTGTAGCATGCTTCGGATTAACTCCAGCAGTCTTCAGTCGCATTGATGGTGGCCCCTCAACTGCATATGAAGGCTCCGGAGATGCAGAAGCGTTTTTGAATCTGATGCGTCGCTCTGGGATTCACAACATGCGTGAGTTAGGTGTTTCTCTTCGTCAGTCTAATGAGGGAGAAAATAAAATTCCATGTATTGCGACTCTCTTGTATGTAGGAGTGGACCCCTCTATAAATAAAATCTTGATATCAATCTCATCTGTTAGTAGATAGAACTGTTCAACACTTTATTTTGGTTGTTCATTCCCAAGAAAAAACCAACACGTGGCGTCTAATCTTGTGGTTACGAGAGCCTTTAAATAGGATCTTCCCCCGAAATAGACTCATCCCAACAGTTCTTCAGTCTTTATAAATAGCCGAGAATGTTCCATATATTCTCGTACTCATTCCTCTGAATATAACTTTCTGTAATGTTGCTCTCCAACAAATGAGGATGGCGAAGTTTTCCCACAGTGTTCTTTTGTACGCCAGTCTTTAGACGCAGATCAAACCACCATTAGAGCAAACCATTCGACTCAAATGGTAAATCCAATCGTAAGCAAGTATCTATCTTTCGAATTTTTCGTTGAATACATCTACTTTATGAATATAAATTCTTGACGAGCAAAAACTCACTGGAATACTGGCGTGAAAGCCTTGTTGAATCATCGGCGTAAAAGCCTTGTTGAATCATCGGCGTAAAAGCCTTGTTGAATCATCGGCATAAAAGCCCTGTTGAATCATCGGCGTAAAAGCCCTGTTGAATCATCGACGTAAAAGCCTTGTTGAATCATCGACGTAAAAGCCTTGTTGAATCATCGGCGTAAAAGCCTTGCTGATCTATTAGCGTTTAATATGTATCTGATAATACTTCTGAAAAAACACATCTTTTTTGTTGTTTCTGCAGAAGTTTGGCTGAGCAGCTTTTTCCGAACCGACATTGGCAATTTTGACGCTGTGAAGAGCGTTCTTCTGACACCGACATCAGGGAGCTCATCGCTTTTGACGTGCAAATCAGACAACTCAGAACTCTTCGTGAGATGGAAGGGTCTTCCTCTGTTGGTAGGAAGGGCCTTTATACACGGAGAGTTGGATGGTGGAGTCAACTACCCCGAAGAATCGGGTAGTAGAGTTCCTTTCACGGCAGAACTAGGAATCGTATCCCAATACTGGATACATTCCTATCTCCTTTTAGGTGCCGCCACTAATCCACCAGCTGTATTGACAACAACACGCCTTCGGGCTGCCCTACTCTGGGGTTCTCCTCTCGTCTGAGAGATAAGACCAGAGTTTGATTCCTACTGTTTTGGTTGCCACTGGGGCTCAGACAGTCAAGAACTGCCACCAACAACGAACCCGCCAAAGAAGATCAAAGAGGAAATAGATCTCTATTAGGTTATTATTTGGTGTATATAATGAAAATCCAAGAATGTAAAAGATTTCCATTGTAACTTGTAAGAAAGTCTAAGAAATATAATAGACTTTTTGATGATATGGGAATGAAATGATGATTCTTCTATGATCAATGATTTGTATCTATCTGGATGTAATATGGACATGATAGATAAATGAAATCTTATTTTCTGTTTTAGAGTATATGATACTATCAGAAGTAATATGGACATAATAGCATATATGAACTCAAAAGAAAATTAGATTAATATCTATGCAGAGGTCAAAAATAGAAGAGATAGATAGGAAAAAGGAAGTAGGTTTAATATTTATTCAGCGGTCATGGAAACATGATAAATAGCAAATCCCACCTTCTAATCAATCGATAAAATAGAAGATATATATAAAATCTCTTTCCCTGGAAATGAGGATTCAGCTTAACCAAACATTGGTAGCTAGGGATTAGGAAGACGGGTGTTATGAGCGTAAATGTCAAGGTGATGGATGTTTCAGCGTGTTTCTTGGAAACAGAGGATGAATCAGCGTGTTTTTTTGGGAACAGAAAGAACGATTCAAATTCCATAATTAAATGGATGAACCTGGTAACATGAATGGACGAGCCTTTTCAGAAAAAGTCGTTAGTAATCATCCTCCATAAATAGGTGAGGATTGCTTGTAACCCTTCATTCTTATTTCTCCTCCTCTGTTTGAAAATATCTTCCGAGGATGCCCATCGAAAGAACGAAGTCTCCCAGAAAGTCGAGGGTATCATTGAGACATTCCCTGTTGATCCTCCTACATCAGGCTCATCAGGCTCAATCGACATAGGTGGAAACTCTTCTGCGCCCAAGCCACCCGAAGACATTCTTACTTTTTAAGTAGAGCCAGGAAAAACTCCTGAAGAAGAAGCGTCGAGGATGGCTGCATGTAAATTCCTCATGTGTTCAGGCAACGATGCCTTCTATGCATTGGCCGACTATGTATTCAATAAGGAAGGGAGCGGCCCTCGTCCTTAATCTTTTGAATAAAAATAATAAAAGATGTTTTTTTTTTGTTCTGTCTTCTTTTTTTACACATAGTATTTCTTCAGAAATTTGCCATTGATCGGTAGCATGAGTAGATCTCCATTGGGCTTTGACAACCGATAGGCACCATTGGAAAACACAGACTCAATTACATAAGGGCCTTCCCATTTTGCTTGGAATTTTCCTTACTTTTATGAGTCATTACCATCGGTCTCCGAACAGTTAATACAAGCTCACCAACTTTGAATGCCCTCTCCTTAACTTTACGATTAAAAGTTCGAGATATGCGGGATTGATATAGTTCAATGTGTTGTTGTGCTTGAAGACGCTTCTCATCCAATCCTTCAAGTTTTTGGAGTCGTAAGCGATCATTATTCTCTGTGGTTAGCTCATTAGTGATGGCTATTAGTAGAGAAGGGATCTGAATTTCCAATAGGAGAATAGCTTCGCACCCGTAAACTAATGAGAATGGTGTAAAACCAGTAGGAGTCCGGACTGTTGTTCGATAAGCCCATAAACATTCTCCAAGTTTCTCATTCCAATCACGTTTATTAGAAGAGACAAACTTTTTGAGAAGTTTGATGATCGTCTTATTGAAAGCTTCAGCTAAACCATTAGCAGCTGGATTATAAGCCGTAGGAGCCAAATTCTGAATTCGATTCTTGTCGCAGAATCGATAAAATGCTTGACTGGCAAATTGTGGACCATTGTCATGAATTATCCGTCGAAGAATCCCGAAACGATAAATGATATGGTGCTTGATAAAACTGATAACATTAGATGTTTTCACTTCCGCAAGGGGGACTGCTTCTGCCCACTTCGAAAAGTAATCGGTTATAGCTAGTATAAACCGATGTCCTTTGACAGAAGGAGGGTTAATAGGGCCAATAACATCCATACCCCAAGCTTCGAAGGGCCAAGAGGCTGTTGTAGGATGTAAAAATTCAGACGGTTGATGAATAAAATCAGCATGAATCTGGCATGCTTTACATCTTCTGACATAGTCCACAGCATCTGCTATCATAGAAGGCCAATAATACCCCATTCTCCGAATGCGGTCTTGCAACTTTGGACCCGGTTGATGAGCACCACATACACCATCATGAGCCTCACGCGGTGTTTGTTTGGCTTCACTTTCTGAGAGACAGCACAACAGGAGTCCGTCATATGAACGACGATATAGCATATGTAAAGACGAATCATAATAGAATCAAAATGATCGTCTCTTAATTGATGCAGCTTCTTTAGGATCTTCAGGCAAAATTCTATGAACTGCATAATCAATGAATGGAGTTCTCCAATCTTTCTGTTGGGAACTTGACTCTGTAGTATAACTTTGTTCAATATGTAGATTATTCTTCACACAGAACAAGTCTCGGTCTAACAAAGTAATTATATTTTGCCTTCAGATTGGGACAGCCAAATCTGCAGCTAAGCTGGCAAGAACATCAGCCTCCACATTCTGAGAACGTGGTTCAAATTCAATGAAGAATCCTTTGAATGAAAGGACCAACTCGACTACCACTGATGATAGGGGACGAGATCAGGATTTCTGACTTCATAAGTCCCTCTAACTTGATTAACAATTAATTGAGAATCTCCATAAGCTTCTAGGAATTCAATATCCAATTGTTTTGCTACTTGGAAACCAATCAATAAGCATTATATTCAGCTACATTGTTGGAACATGGCTCATTGAGAGAATAGACACGGTATATGACCATTTTGTCAGGAGAAACCAAGACGACTCCTACTCCAGAGACAATATTGCCTTTAGGTCCTACTCGTGATGCCCCATCGAAATATAATTGCCATATATCATTCTTTGAAGTCATGTTACAATCCACTACTTCGTCTGGAATGTCTTCATATAACTTCGAAGTTTCCGGTATAGGGTGAGCAGCTAAGAAATCAGCTAACGCTTGGCCTTTCACTGATTTCTGAGGTACATAAACTATATCATAAGGAGTAAGCAACATCGCCCAGGTGGCCAACCTGGAGTTAAGAATGCTAGGTTTTCTCATCAATACCCGAATGGGATTTATTCTAGAGATGACATGAATAGTCTGTCCGGTGACGTAATATCTTGTCTTTTGGACGGCAAAAACCAAAGCTAGACATTCCTTTTCCACAGGAGTATATCTGTGTTCGGCTCCGACCATCATTCTGTTCATATAATATATTGCTTGTTCATGACCCATATCCTTTGATGATTAAGGTCAAAGGACGTGCTTCTTGCACGAATGATCCAGAACCACCGTTGATTGTCAATCTTGGCAAAACTACGCAGAAGACGGATGATGGTCTACTGTTGATTAATCCGAAGCGAAGCAATCAGACTATAAGTGATGTAAATATTGATCATTCTGTACTTTTTGATATCAATGAAGATTTCCTGTTTGAGTATATGGCTGTCAAGTTTATTAAAAGAATGACTTTATCTTCTGATAATCAAAGTCATCAATATAAAGACAACGTAGAATTGGAAGAAATTCTATTCATCGAATCCGATATTTCTCATTCCTCATATTGTGAATCTGGGCAAGTACTCTCAGACAATATGGTTCAAACCGATGATGAATCAGAGCCATTTGAAAATGATCCTTGGGCTCAACAAATGGATACTCAATGGGAACTTTGTTTTGAACAACGACAGCCACCTACAGAAGATGAAGTTATCCAGATTGATGTCGGAGATGGAGTTACGTCCAAACCAATATTCATCAGTAAGAATCTTTCTGAAGATGAAAAGGAAGAGCTAATAAACCTTATAAAAGATTACATTGACATCTTTGTATGGAGTTATAAAGATATGCCAGGGCTAGATCCTACAGTTGCTACCCATAAACTCAATATTTTGCCTGATGTCAAGCCTGTAAAACAACAACAATGACGCTTTAGACCAGATATGATGGATGCAATTGAGGCAGAAGTCAAAAAGCTGATTACATGTGGCTTTGTTCGTAAAGAACAACACCCAAATTGGGTGGCCGACATTGTTCCTGTTATGAAGAAGAACGAAAAAGTTCGAGTTTGTATAGATTCCCGAGATCTTAATACGTCTTGTCCAAAAGATGAATTTCTACTTCCAATTACTGATATCATGATAGACAATACATGTGGTTTTGAACGCATGTCTTTCATGGACGGATTCTCAGGATACAATCAGATCAAGATGCATCCAGAAGATGAGAAGCACACTACTTTTCGTACACCTCTTGGGGTCTACTGCTATACAGTTATGCCGTTTGGTCTTAAAAACGCCGGTGCCACATATCAACGGGCTATGAGCAATATCTTTCAAGAACATCTACGGAAGATAGTAGAATGCTATATAGATGACATTGCTGTTAAAAGTCGATCGAAGGATGATCATATTCAGGACTTGAGAACAGTATTTGAACTGATGCGTCAGCATCAATTGAAAATGAACCCTACTAAGTCTTTCTTAGGAGTCTCCATTGGCAAGTTTCTAGGATTTGTCATTACCTCTCAAGGTATCCATGTTGATCCTGATAAGGTTAAAGCAATTCTTGAAATGCGACCTCCTCGTAATCTGAAAGAACTCCGTGGCTTTCAGGGCCGTATTGCCTATATCAGAAGATTTATATCTAATCTTTCTGGAAGATGTCAACCTTTTTCCTGTTTATTAAAAAAAGGGGTATCTTTCGTCTGGGATGAAGCGTGTCAAAAAGCCTTCAATGACATTAAGCAATATCTTACAAATCCACCTGTTCTGGTACCTCCGGTGGTAGGGAGACCATTTTTGCTATATGTTCGAGCTTTAGATCATTCACTTGGCGCTCTTCTAGCACAAAAAAGTGATATGGTCATGAACAAGCAATATATTATCTGAGCAGAATTATGGTCGGAGCCGAACACAGATATACTCCTGTGGAAAAGGAATGTCTAGCTTTGGTTTTTGCCGTCCAAAAGACAAGACATTACGTCACCGGACAGACTATTCATGTCATCTCTAGAATAAATCCCATTCGGGTATTGATGAGAAAACCTAGCATTCTTAACTCCAGGTTGGCCACCTGGGCGATGTTGCTTACTCTTTATGATATGGTTTATGTACCTCAGAAATCAGTGAAAGGCCAAGCGTTAGCTGATTTCTTAGCTGCTCACCCTATACCGGAAACTTCGAAGTTATATAAAGACATTCCAGACGAAGTAGTGGATTGTAACATGACTTCGAAGAATGATATATGGCAATTATATTTCGATAGGGCATCACGAGTAGGACCTAAAGGCAATATTGTCTCTGGAGTAGGAGTCGTCTTGGTTTCTCCTGACAAAATGGTCATATACCGTGCCTATTCTCTCAATGAGCCATGTTCCAACGATGTAGCTGAATATAATGCTTTATTGATTGGTCTCCAAGTAGCAAAACAATTGGATATTGAATTCCTAGAAGCTTATGGAGATTCTCAATTAATTGTTAATCAAGTTAGAGGGACTTATGAAGTCAGAAATCCTGATCTCGTCCCCTATCAAGTGGTAGTCGAGTTGGTCCTTTCATTCAAAGGATTCTTCATTGAATTTGTAACACGTTCTCAGAATGTGGAGGCTGATGCTCTTGCCAGCTTAGCTGCAGATTTGGCTGTCCCAATCCGAAGGCAAAATACAATTACTTTGTTAGACCGAGACTTATTCTGTGTGAAGAATAATCTATATATTAAACAAAGTTATACTACAGAGTCAAGTTCCCAACAGAAAGATTGGAGAACTCCATTCATTGATTATGCAGTTCATGGAATTTTGCCTGAAGATCCTAAAGAAGCTGCATCAATTAAGAGACGATCATTTCGATTCTATTATGATAAATCTTTACATATGCTATATCGTCGTTCATATGACGGACTTCTGTTGCGTTGTCTCTCAAAAAGTGAAGCCAAACAAACACTGCGTGAGGCTCATGATGGTGTATGTGGTGCTCATCAACCGGGTCCAAAGTTGCAAGACCGTATTCGGAGAATGGGGTATTATTGGCCTTCTATGATAGCAGATGCTGTGGACTATGCCAGAAGATGTAAAGCATGCCAGATTCATGCTGATTTTATTCATCAACCGTCTGAATTTCTACATCCTACAGCAGCCTCTTGGCCCTTCGAAGCTTGGGGTATGGATGTTATTGGCCCTATTAACCCTCCTTCTGTCAAAGGACATCGGTTTATACTAGCTATAACCGATTACTTTTCGAAGTGGGCAGAAGCAGTCCCCCTTGCGGAAGTGAAAACATCTAATGTGATCAGTTTTATCAAGCACCATGTCATTTATCGTTTCGGGATTCCTCGACGAATAATTCATGACAATGGTCCACAATTTGCCAGTCAAGCATTTTATCGATTCTGCGACAAGAATCGAATTCAGAATTTGGCTTCTACGGCTTATAATCCAGCTGCTAATGGTTTAGCTGAAACTTTCAATAAGACGATCATCAAACTTCTCAAAAAGTTTGTCTCTTCTAATAAACGTGATTGGAATGAGAAACTTGGAGAATGTTTATGGGCTTATCGAACAACAGTCTGGACTCCTACTGGTTTTACACCATTCTCATTAGTTTACGGGTGCGAAGCTGTTCTCCCATTGGAAATTCAGATCCCTTTTCTATGAATAGCCATCACTAATGAGCTAACCACAGAGAATAATGATCGCTTACGACTCCAAGAACTTGAAGGATTGGATGAGAAGCGTCTTCAAGCACAACAACACATTGAACTATATCAAGCCCGCATATCTCGAACTTTTAATCGTAAAGTTAAGGAGAGAGGCATTCAAAGTTGGTGAGCTTGTATTAACTGTTCGGAGACCGATGGTAATGACTCATAAAAGTAAAGGGAAATTCCAAGCAAAATGGGAAGGCCCTTATGTAATTGAGTCTGTGTTTTCCAATGGTGCCTATCGGTTGTCAAAGCCCAAAGGAGATCTACTCATGCTACCGATCAATGGCAAATTTCTGAAGAAATACTATATATAAAAAAAGAAGACAGAACAAAAAAAACTTATTTTATTATTTTTATTCAAAAGATTAAGGATGAGGGCCGCTCCCTTCCTTATTGAATACATAGTCGGCCAATGCATAGAAGGCATCGTTGCATGAACACATGAGAAATTTACAGGCAGCCATCCTCGACACTTCTTCTTCTTCAGGAGTTTTCCCTGGCTCTACTTAAAAAGTAAGAATGTCTTCGGGTGGCTTGGGCGCAGAAGAGTTTCTACCTATGTCGATTGAGCCTGATGAGCTTGATGTAGGAGGATCAACAGGAAAACATCTCAATGATACCCTCGACTTTCTGGGAGACTTCGTTCTTTCAATGGGCATCCTCGGAGGACATTTCAAACAGAGGAGGAGAAATAAGAATAAAGGGTTACAAGCAATCCTCACCTATTTATGGAGGATGATTACTAACGACTTTTTCTGAAAAGGCTCGTCCATTCATGTTACCAGATTCATCCATTTAATTATGGAATTTGAATCATTCTTTCTGTTCCCAAAAAACATGCTGATTCATCCTCTGTTTCCAAGAAACACGCTGAAACATCCATCACCTTGACATTTACGCTCATAACACCTGTCTTCCTAATCCCTAGCTACCAATGTTTGGTTAAGCTGACTCCTCATTTCCAGGGAAAGAGATTTTATATATATCTTCTATTTTATCGATTGATTAGAAGGTGGGATTTGCTATTTATCATGTTTCCATGACCGCTGAATAAATATTAAACCTACTTCCTTTTTCCTATCTATCACTTCTTTTTTTGACCTCTGCATAGATATTAATCTAATTTTCTTTTGAGTTCATATATGCTATTATGTCCATATTACCTCTAATAGTATCATATACTCTAAAACAGAAAATAAGATTTCATTTATCTATCATGTCCATATTACATCCAGATAGATACAAATCATTGATCATAGAAGAATCATCATTTCATTCCCATATCATCAAAAAGTCTATTACATTTCTTAGACTTTCTTACAAGTTACAATGGAAATCTTTTACAATCTTGGATTTTCATTCTATACACCAAACAATAACCTAATAGAGATCTATTTCCTCTTTGATCTTCTTTGGCGGGTTCGTTGTTGGTGGCAGTTCCTGACTGTCTGAGCCCCAGTGGCAACCAGAACAGTAGGAATCAAACTCTGGTCTTATCTCTCAGACGAGAGGAGAACCCCAGAGTAGGGCAGCCCGAAGGCGTGTTGCTGCCAATACATTTGGTGGATTAGTGGCGGCACCTCAAAGGAGATAGGAATGTATCCAGCATTGGGATACGATTCCTAGTTCTGCCGTGAAAGAAACTCTACTACCCGATTCTTCGGGGTAGAGTTGACTCCACCATCCAACTCTCCGTGTATAAAGGCCTTCCTACCAACAGAGGAAGACCCTTCCATCTCACGAAGAGTTCTGAGTTGTCTGATTTGCGCGTCAAAAGCGCATGAGCTCCCTGATGTCGGTGTCAGAAGAACGCTCTTCACAGCGTCAAAATCGCCAATGCCGGTTCTGGAAAAGCTGCTCAGCCAAACTTCTGCAGAAACAACAAAGAAGATGTTTTTTCAGAAGTATTATCAGATGCGTATTAACGCTAATAGATCAGCAAGGCTTTTTACGCCGATGATTCAACAAGGCTTTTACGCCGATGATTCAACAGGCTTTTACCGCCCGATGATTCAACAGGGCTTTTACGCCGATGATTCAACAAGGCTTTTACGCTGATGATTCAACAAGGCTTTTACGCCGATGATTCAACAAGGCTTTTTATGCCAGTGCTTCAGCAAGGCTTTACATTCGTAAAATAGCTGTTTTCAAACAAGAAATTCGAAGACAGATATTTGCTTACGATTGGACTTACCACTTGGGTCGAATGGTTTGTCTCTAATGATGGTTGAATCTGCGTCTAAAGACTAGGCGTACAAAAAAATACTGTGGGAAAACTCCGCCATCCTCATTTGTTGGAGAACAGCATTACAGAAAGTTATATTCAGAGGAATGAGTAGAGAATGAGTACGAGAATATGTAAAACGTTCTCGGCTATTTATAGAGACTGAAGAAACTATTAAGATGAGTCTATTTCGGGGGAAGATCTTATTTAAAGGATCTTGCAATCACAAGATAAATGCCACGTGTTGGTTTGTTTCTCGGGAATTAACAATCACAGAAGCAGTTAATAGAGGTGCATAAACAAATGCGCGTCAATAGATGAGGTTAAAACATCAAAGATTTTATTTATAAAGGATGGAAGCGGATCCCACATATAAAAGAGTCGCAATACATAGAATATATTCTCTTTCGTTGGGTGGACGAAGGGATGCACCCAAGTCACTCATATTGCGAATCCCAGACGACGCATCAGACGAAGGAATGCTTCTGCGTCACCCGGTCCCTCGTATGTAGTTGAAGGACCACCATCAATACGACTGAAGACCGCTGGGGTCAGTCCAAAGCGCTCTAGCAGATTTTGTGCTCGCTCGTTCTCTATCTCGAGGTTAAGTCTGGCGATTGAAGCCCCCTCCACGATTGGTCCTTTCTTTGGCGCCATATCAACTATGAGGATGAATGTCAAGAGTAAAGAGTTTGTCCTTATTTATACAAATCAAAGCAACTCTTCACATTCCTCATTGGAAACTGCTCACTCGGGAAGATGAAGAAACATTTGAAAGTTACGAAGAAGAAATTTATTGTAACGGTTAAGTATTGACCAACATTGTTCTTGAACTTTACGCCGACTGTTGAACATTCCCCGCTTTTACGCATATGGCTGTTGTGTATCCCAAATTTTACGCTGGCAGGTCAAATCTCAACTTTTATGCTTCTGTTCAAAGTATTTCAAATCTTGGAGATATTTGAAAACTTTGAAGGGGGTCTTGTAGGCTAGAGGAATGGTCTGCTTTACGCCTAGAGGAATGGGTAATCCCTTTACGCCCAAGATTAGGCTAATCGCTTTATGACTAAGCAAGTTGATCATTTTACGCTCGGGGTTACACCCATGGTTTTACGCCAAAGACAGAGCAGTCTACTTCACGCTGGACAAAGCTGTCAAATCTAGCATTTAATGCAAATTCTGACATGAAGATATTAATGATGGCATTTACCACAGAATTCAATGGGATTTATCTTATACAAAAACTATTGTTGTCGTTTATGGAGATCGAGCTACTTTACGCTCATTGAACGGTTTCTTTTACGCACGAGTTTTACATGAGTTCTTACGCTCACAAAACAATATGTGCGTAAAGTCTATTTGAGCCATTTTACGCTCAAGGTTACTCAATAACCACTTTACGCAGGGAACCTATGACAGAGCTATTTTACGCTCATCTCTCTGTTTTACGCTCAGAGGATGTTGGAGCTGTTTTTTACGCCCCCTATTCTTTCTGGCCAATATGGAACGTGGTCTGCTTACATGGCCTTCATGCCATATATTTTGAAGAACGTGTGTACATGCATCCTATTCTCACTGAAATGATGGGACACGTGTCAACATATGCAAAGGATGACTCTGATCATGGGTGGCAGTTGTTAGCGTAAAGACATTTTGGTGTCTTTTTACGCACAGAAGCCCAGTCTATAAATAGACTCTTTTTTTCTCAAACACAGGGGCGGACGAGAAAGACTGGAGAGAATACAGAGATCAAGACTTCGAGATTTTGATTCTCTTTAGAGCATTCTTCTTCAACTTTTCTTCCAGAACAGAGTGAAGCAAAGCAGGAAAGCATTCGGCCTCGCCATTAGTGCCCAAGTGCGTCGTTACCTTTCTGGTGACTTAGTTCTTCCAAGTTGTTCTACTTCAAGCAGTGATCTTCTTCATCATCATATGGTCCAAGGAACAAAGTGATCATTTACGAATCAGACTTCCATAGCAATACTTTCCCAGAATCAAATTTGTACTTCTTTTATACTTTTTCTCCGTTTTATTTTCAAAATCCAACACTTTTGTTTGGCAATTTTGTTAAGTGAAACAAAATATTATACTAATCCCTTGGGCACAAAGTTGCCAAACAAAAATTACAACTGTGGCGGATACCCGTGCAGTTTTGAATTATTCATACCGTTGGAACTTCTTTTGTACCCGACCGCATGTTCCAGCAGATTGCTTCGGTGTCCAGTTTGAAGATGAAGTTGAAGGAAGAGTTGTATTGCCACAGTTAGCCTTTAGGTGGCTTCAGTGCATCAGACCATCTCATCTGATGTACAGAAACGAAGATAATTGTGCGTTCGAACCATACTTACCCAGTAGGTTTGCTCGCCAATTTGGGTACGACCAACTTCATGTTGGTAATCCTTTAACTAATTTTCGTTATTATGGGAAATTACTTGACGGAGCTAGAGGTTGGAGGTATTTTGGTACATCCTGACTTAGTGCCTGAATTGGAAAATGAAGGTAAAACTTCAAAATCCAAGAAGGACAAAAGTCAAAACCTGCAACATGATTTCTCATGTGATTCCAGATTCTGATGACTTGGATCATCTATGGGATGACCTTCCTTTAGAAGATAGACTGAAGGGACTGAGCATCTGTCCTCCAAGTCTAGCTCCCCCTACCAAGCTCAAGCTTACCCATCAGCAGTGGCTAGCCATGAATAGTGTTCCCTTATATCGAGCACAACGAGTCTTTGCTGCTTATGAAAAAGCTCCGACAGGGATTTTTCCTAATCCTCCTTCTCCTGTAAATACAGAGACTTCTATTCTGCATTCTCCTGAGGTGATAGAAGGTCTTGCTTCTTTCCCTTCCTCTGTTGAAACACCTGTCAAAAGTTCGCTGCCTACTCACTTGTATAGTCAGCAATCTGTCCATCTCATGAAGAAGATGGGTTACGACTTTCAAAAGGCAGAAGGTTTGAATTATAATAAAGGAATACATCTTCCTTTACAAATTCAAAATCAGAATTCCACTGCTGGATTGGGTTCTGAAGTTCCTCGTAACAACCCTCACAGAAACCAGTCCATCAAATTTTGTTTGAGAATTTGCCAAACAAAAGTGTTGGATTTTGAAAATAAAACGAGAAAAAGTACAAAAGAAGTACAAATTTGATTCTGGAAAAGTATTGCTATGGAAGTCTGATTCGTAAATGATCACTTTGTTCCTTGGACCATATGATGATAAAGAAGATCACTGCTTGAAGTAGAACAACTTGGAAGAACTAAGTCACCAGAAAGGTATCGACGCACTTGGGCACTAATGGCGAGGCCGAATGCTATCCTGCTTTGCTTCACTCTGTTCTGGAAGAAAAGTTGAAGAAGAATGCTCTAAAGAGAATCAAAATCTCGAAGTCTTGATCTCTGTATTCTCTTCTGTTCTCTCTCTGTCCGTCCTTTGTGTTTGAGAAAAATGAGTCTATTTATAGACTGGGGCTTCTGTGCGTAAAAAGACACCAAAATCTGTCTTTACGCTAACAACTGCCACCCATGATCAGAGTCATCCTTTGTATATGTTGACACGCGTCCTATTATTTCAGAAAGAATAGGATGCATGTACACACGTTCTTCAAAATATGGCATGAAGGCCATGTAAGCAAACCACGTTCCATACTGGCCAGAAAGAATAGGGCGTAAAAAACAGCTCCAACATCCTCTGAGCGTAGAACAGAGAGATGAGCATAAAATAGCTCTGTCATAGGTTCCCTGCGTAAAGTAGTTATTGAGTAACCTTGAGCGTAAAATGGCTCAAATAGACTTTACGCACACATTGTTTTGTGAGCGTAAGAACTCATGTAAAACTCCGTGCGTAAAAGAAACCGTTCAATGAGCGTAAAGTAGCTCAATCTCCATAAACGACAACAATGGTTTTTGTATAAGACAAATCCCATTGAATTCTGTGGTAAATGCCATCATTAATATCTTCATGTCAGAATTTGCATTAAATGTTAGATTTGACAACTTTGTCCAGCGTGAAGTGGACTGCTCTGTCCTTGGCGTAAAGCCATGGGTGTAGCCCCGAGCGTAAAATGATCAACTTGCTTAGTCATAAAGCGATTAGCCTAATCTTGGGCGTAAAGGGATTACCCATTCCTCTAGGCGTAAAGCAGATCATTTATGAATGAGATGACTCTTTCTTTGAAGCACTTTTTACGCTCCTATAAGACCCCCTTCAAAGTTTTCAAATATCTCCAAGATTTGAAATACTTTGAACAGAAGCGTAAAAGTTGAGATTTGACCTGCCAGCGTAAAATTTGGAATACGCAACAGCCATATGCGTAAAAGCGGGGAATGTTCAATAGTCGGCGTAAAGTTCAAGAACAATGTTGGTCAATACTTAACCGTTACAATAAATTTCTTCTTCGTAAGTTTCAAATGTTTCTTCATCTTCCCGAGTGAGCAGTTTCCAATGAGGAATGTGAAGAGTTGCTTTGATTTGTATAAATAAGGACAAACTCTTTACTCTTGACATTCATCCTCATAGTTGATATGGCGCCAAAGAAAGGACCAATCGTGGAGGGGGCTTCAATCGCCAGACTTAACCTCGACATAGAGAACGAGCGAGCACAAAATCTGCTAGAGCGCTTTGGACTGACCCCAGTGGTCTTCAGTCGTATTGATGGTGGTCCTTCAACTGCATACGAGGGACCAGGTGATGCAGAAGCATTCCTTCGTCTGATGTGTCGCTCTGGGATTCGCAATATGAGTGACTTGGGTGCATCCCTTCGTCCACCCAACGAAAGAGAATAATATATTCTATGTATTGCGACCCTTTATATGTAGGGGTCTGCTTCCATCCTTTATAAATAAAATCTTAGATGTTTTAACCTCATCTATTGACGCACATTTGTTTATGCACCTCTATTAACTGCTTCTGTGATTGTTAATTCCCGAGAAACAAACCAACATGTGGCGTCTATCTTGTGATTGCAAGATCCTTTAAATAAGATCTTTCCCCGAAATAGACTCATCTTAATAGTTTCTTCGGTCTCTATAAATAGCCGAGAACGTTTTACATATTCTCGTACTCATTCCTCTGAATATAACTTTCTGTAATGTTGTTCTCCAACAAATGAGGATGGCGGAGTTTTCCCACAGTGTTTTTTTGTACGCCCAGTCTTTAGACGCAGATTCAACCATCATTAGAGACAAACCATTCGACCCAAGTGGTAATCCAATCGTAAGCAAATATCTGTCTTCGAATTTCTTGTTTGAAAACAGCTATTTTACGAATGTAAAGCCTTGTTGAAGCACTGGCATAAAAAGCCTTATCATATCATTGGCGAAAAAAGCTTTTGTGAATCATCGGCGTAAAAGCCCTGTTAAATTATCGGCGTAAAAGCCTTGTTGATAACTGGCGTAAAAGCTTTGTTGATTCACCGGCATAAAAACAACCTTGCTGATCTATTTTTAGTTAGCGTATCTGATAATACTTCTGAAAAACACTTCTTCTTTGTTGTTTCTGCAGAAGTTTGGTTGAGCAGCTTTTCCAGAACCGACATTGGCGATTTTGATGCTGTGAAGAGCGTTCTTCTGACACCAACATCAGGGAGCTCATGCACCGTTGACGCGCAAATCAGACAACTCAGAACTCTTCGTGAGATAGAAGGGTCTTCCTCTGTTGGTAGGAAGAGCCTTTATACACGGAGAGTTGGATGGTGGAGTCAACTCTACCCCGAAGAATCGGGTAGTAGAGTTCCTTTCATGGCAGAACTAGGAATCGTATCCCAATGCTGGATACATTCCTATCTCCTTTGAGGTGCCGCCACTAATCCACCAGTTGTATTGGCAGCAACACGCCTTCGGGCTGTCCTACTCTGGGGTTCTCTCTCTCTGAGAGATAAGACCAGAGTTTGATTCCTACTTTCTGATTGCCACTGGGGCTCAGACAGTCAGGAACTGCCACCAACAACGAACCCGCCAAAGATCAAAGAGGAAATAGATCTCTATTAGGTTATTGTTTGGTGTATAGAATGAAAATCCAAGAATGTAAAAGATTTCCATTGTAACTTGTAAGAAAGTCTAAGAAATGTAATAGACTTTTTGATGATATGGGAATGAAATGATGATTCTTCTATGATCAATCATTTGTATCTATCTGGATGTAATATGGACATGATAGATAAATGAAATCTTATTTTCTGTTTTAGAGTATGATACTATCAGAGGTAATATGGACATAATAGCATATATGAACTCAAAAGAAAATTAGATTAATATCTATGCAGAGGTCAAAAATAGAAGTGATAGATAGGAAAAAGGAAGTAGGTTTAATATTTATTCAGCGGTCATGGAAACATGATAAATAGCAAATCCTACCTTCTAATCAATCGATAAAATAGAAGATATATAAAATCTCTTTCCCTGGAAATGAGGAGTCAGCTTAACCAAACATTGGTAGCTAGGGATTAGGAAGACGGGTGTTATGAGCGTAAATGTCAAGGTGATGGATGTTTCAGCGTGTTTCTTGGAAACAGAGGATGAATCAGCGTGTTTTTTGGGAACAGAAAGAACGATTCAAATTCCATAATTAAATGGATGAACCTGTTAACATGAATGGACGAGCCTTTTCAGAAAAAGTCGTTAGTAATCATCCTCCATAAATAGGTGAGGATTGCTTGTAACCCTTCATTCTTATTTCCTCCTCTGTTTGAAAATGTCTTCCGAGGATGCCCATCGAAAGAACGAAGTCTCCCAGAAAGTCGAGGGTATCATTGAGACGTTCCCTGTTGATCCTCCTGCATCAGGCTCATCAGGCTCAATCGACATAGGTGGAAACTCTTCTGCGCCCAAGCCACCCGAAGACATTCTTACTTTTTAAGTAGAGCCAGGGAAAACTCCTGAAGAAGAAGCGTCGAGGATGGCTGCCTGTAAATTCTCATGTGTTCAGGCAACGATGCCTTCTATGCATTGGCCGACTATGTATTCAATAAGGAAGGGAGCGGCCCTCGTCCTTAATCTTTTGAATAAAAATAATAAAAGAAGTTTTTTTTTGTTCTGTCTTCTTTTTTTTTATACATAGTATTTCTTCAGAAATTTGCCATTGATCGGTAGCATGAGTAGATCTCCATTGGGCTTTGACAACCGATAGGCACCATTGGAAAACACAGACTCAATTACATAAGGGCCTTCCCATTTTGCTTGGAATTTCCTTTACTTTTATGAGTCATTACCATCGGTCTCCGAACAGTTAATACAAGCTCACCAACTTTGAATGCCCTCTCCTTAACTTTACGATTAAAAGTTCGAGATATACGGGCTTGATATAGTTCAATGCGTTGTTGTTCTTGAAGACGCTTCTCATCCAATCCTTCAAGTTCTTAGTCGTAAGCGATCATTATTCTCTGTGGTTAGCTCATTAGTGATGGCTATTCGTAGAGAAGGGATCTGAATTTCCAATGGAGAACAGCTTCGCACCCGTAAACTAATGAGAATGTGTAAAACCAGTAGGAGTCCGGACTGTTGTTCGATAACCCATAAACATTCTCCAAGTTTCTCATTCCAATCACGTTTATTAGAAGAGACAAACTTTTTGAGAAGTTTGATGATCATCTTATTGAAAGCTTCAGCTAAACCATTAGCAGCTGGATTATAAGCCGTAGAAGCCAAATTCTGAATTCGATTCTTGTCGAATCGATAAAATGCTTGACTAGCAAATTGTGGACCATTGTCATGAATTATCCGTCGAGGAATCCCGAAACGATAAATGGCATGGTGCTTGATAAAACTGATCACATTAGATGTTTTTACTTCTGCAAGGGGACTGCTTCTGCCCACTTCAAAAGTAATCGGTTATAGCTAGTATAAACTGATGTCCTTTGACAGAAGGAGGGTTAATAGGGCCAATAACATCCATACCCCAAGCTTCGAAGGGCCAAGAGGCTGCTGTAGGATATAGAAATTCAGACGGTTGATGAATAAAATTAGCATAATCTAGCATGCTTTACATCTTCTGGCATAGTCCACAGCATCTGCTATCATAGAAGGCCAATAATACCCCATTCTCCGAATACGGTCTTGCAACTTTGGACCCGGTTGATGAGCACCACATACACCATCATGAGCCTCACGCAGTGTTTGTTTGGCTTCACTTTCTGAGAGACAGCGCAACAGGAGTCCGTCATATGAACGATGATATAGCATATGTAAAGGCGAATCATAATAGAATCGAAATGACCATCTCTTAATTGATGCAGCTTCTTTAGGATCTTCAGGCAAAATTCCATGAACTGCATAATCAATGAATGGAGTTCTCCAATCTTTCTGTTGGGAACTTGACTCTGTAGTATAACTTTGTTCAATATGTAGATTATTCTTCACACAGACAAGTCTCGGTCTAACAAAGTAATTGTATTTTGCCTTCGGATTGGGACAGCCAAATCTACAGCTAAGCTGGCAAGAGCATCAGCCTCCACATTCTGAGAACGTGGTACAAATTCAATGAAGAATCCTTTGAATGAAAGGACCAACTCGACTACCACTTGATGATAGGGGACGAGATCAGGATTTCTGACTTCATAAGTCCCTCTAACTTGATTAACAATTAATTGAGAATCTCCATAAGCTTCTAGGAATTCAATATCCAATTGTTTTGCTACTTGGAGACCAATCAAAAGCATTATATTCAGCTACATTGTTGGAATGGCTCATTGAAGAATAGGCACGGTATATGACCATTTTGTCAGGAGAAACCAAGACGACTCCTACTCCAGAGACAATATTGCCTTTAGGTCCTACTCGTGATGCCCCATCGAAATATAATTGCCATATATCATTCTTCGAAGTCATGTTACAATCCACTACTTCGTCTGGAATCTTCATATAACTTCGAAGTTTCAGGTATAGGGTGAGCAGCTAAGAAATCAGCTAACGCTTGGCCTTTCACTGATTTCTGAGGTACATAAACCATATCATAAGGAGTAAGCAACATCGCCCAGGTGGCCAACCTGGAGTTAAGAATGCTAGGTTTTCTCATCAATACCCGAATGGGATTTATTCTAGAGATGACATGAATTCTGTCCGGTGACGTAATGTGTCTTTTGGACGGCAAAAACCAAAGCCAGACATTCCTTTTCCACAGGAGTATATCTGTGTTCGGCTCCGACCATCATTCTGCTCAGATAATATATTGCTTGTTCATGACCCATATCACTTTTTTGTGCTAGAAGAGCGCCAAGTGAATGATCTAAAGCTCGAACATATAGCAAAAATGGTCTCCCTACCATCGGAGGTACCAGAACAGGTAGATTTGTAAGATATTGCTTAATGTCATTGAAGGCTTTTTGACACGCTTTATTCCAGACGAAAGATACCCCTTTCTTTAATAAACGAAAAAAGGTTGACATCTCCCAGAAAGATTAGATATAAATCTTCTGATATAGGCAATACGGCCCTGAAAGCCACGGAGTTCTTTCAGATTACGAGGAGGTCGCATTT
>JANAVB010007510.1:0-35422 GCA_029216955.1 Iris pallida | reverse complement strand
GAGCTATTTTTACGCCCTATTCTTTCTGGCCAGTTTGGAACGTGGTTTGCCTACATGGCCTTCATGCCACATATTTCGAAGAACGTGTGTACATGTATCCTATTCTTACTGAAATGATGGGACGCGTGTCAACGTATGCAAAGGATGACTCTAATCATGGGTGACAGTTGTTAGCGTAAAGACAGACTTTGATGCTCTTTTACGCACAAAAGCCCCAGTCTATAAATAGCTCATTTTTCTCAGAACAGAGATACAGAGAACATGAGAGAATACAGAGATCAGGACTTCGAGATTTTTGATTCTCCAGAGCATTTTTCTTCAACTTTTCTTTCAGAACAGAGTGAAGCAAAGCAGGAAAGCATTCGGCCTCGCCATCAGTGCCCAAGTGCGTCGATACCTTTCTGGTGACTTAGTTCTTCCAAGTTGTTCTACTTCAAGCAGTGATCTTCACCATCATCATATGGTCCAAGGAACAAAGTAATCATTTACGAATCAGACTTCCATAGCAATACTTTTCCAGAATCAAATTTGTACTTTTTGTACTTTTTCTCGTTTTATTTTCAAAATCTAACCTTTTGTTTGGCAATTTTGTTAAGTGAAACAAAATGGCGACTCTGCTGGGGACTACTTTCTCCTCCGACGAGGAAGTGATTGCTCAATATGATGATGTTTCGGTCGGTTCGACCAAGAAGACTCTGGTTGTGCACTTCGACCAGACTGCCTATGAAAAAATGCTCCGAACTGGGGGTGGTTCTCGCCTTTCCAATGTTCAAAAGTCTCGCAAAGCACGAAAAGTTTGGATTCCCAAATTCAAAGTGGTTTCTGATCTTTCTGTTGCTTCTGATGACAAGGGAATTCTTCCCACTCCTGTCGTAGGGGCTCCCGTTCGTAACGAGGCAGTCCTTACTTCAGAGTTGCACTCAAAGTGTGATGATTTATCTCCCGTTTGTAACGGTGAAGATAATCAGGTTTCACGCCCACTGCGTAAGAATCAAGTTTTACGCTCAGTGGGTAAGAACCACATTTTACGCTCAAGGCATAAGAATGAGTCTTCCATTTGTAATGTGGCAGATTCTAATGTTTCTAAGTGTAAGAATCAGTCTCCTGTCGGTGACGTGGTAGGCCCACACAAATTACGCTCCTCGCGTAAAACAAAATCTCCCGTCCGTGACGTGGTAGATAATCAATTTTTACGTTTTACGCGTAAAGGTAAGTCTCCTGTCTGTGACAGTGTAGATAAAATTCACAACAATGTTTGCACATCTAATGCGAATGTACCTAAACGCATACAGTGTAAAAATGTTGTTGGTAAAACTTCTGTCCTACACCAACAACCTTCTTATACTGCTTTACGCAAAGTACCAAACTTGCAAATCACGCGCCATGGAAATGGAGTCCTTCGTGCTAAATCTCAAGATTTACGCACACAACTCCAAACGCGTAAAAATGTACAGTTTGGTTCTGCGAATGAAGCCAGTAATCTTCTTTATACACAAGGGACTAAACATTTTTCTACCCCAAATGTAATAAAGAAGAATATTCCCTCCACTCCTTCTGACTTACGTGAATTGCTAATTCAAAAGCGTAAGAATTCACAATCTCCGGTGACGTTCCCCCAAGAAAAACATCATTGTGAATATCATCAGGTTGTGATCAATTGTTGTTGTTCAGCTTCAAAACGGTCAGTTTTTGATTGACTGAGTTTTTCGCTTCAGCCTCAAGCTGAAGACCAAGAAGATGAGCTGTCATATGCATCAGTCAACATGGCATCTCATACTAACAGAGGACGACGACCGAGACGAAACATGTCCCAAACTCCAGGTCAACAACAGTTCAACAGACTTCTTGATTCCTTTGAAGAAGTATATCAGAATACTCGATCAAGAAGACAAAGACAATTGCAGACTTCTGATTCAGAAGCTGGGGGTACTCAATCTTTTGAGTCGGATACCGATAGTATGGATTCTTACTTCTATACTAATCCCTCTATATCTTCAAGAGAGGTTGAATCCTACGCTGTTGGAGATGAACCAGAGACATCATATGCTAATACGGAACAACGTCTCACTGCCGTGGAGGAATCATTGAAAGACATGCTCAACATGGTGCAGAGCATGCATCAGATAATTTTGAATCAGCAAACTGCTCAACCCATAGTAATAACTCCGGCACCAGTAGCAACACAAACTCAAGATAGTCAAGGGGCTGATATACCTTCGAATATTCAAGAGCCCGCTGTTAATCAAAATTTTGCATCTCTAGATCCTATCATTCCAGAAGATGTACCACCTCCAATGGGGGTTACGGTACATCCAACAACTATTCAATCAAATGTGCTTCCTCAAACCAGTGAAGCCATTCAAGCAGTGCATGAACTCAAAGCACAGTTTGAAGTTTTGAGGCACAAAGATCAGCTCCAAAGGTTAGGGATTAGGCAACCTTATCCTCCTCATTGGAATGATGTACCCTTCCCTCCGAAGTTCAAGCCACAATCCATGGTTTTATTCGATGGAAAAGCATCTTCCAGTCAATATATCAATTACTTTGATATTATGACTGTACACTTGCAGAAAAATGATGCTCTCCTCACTCGAGTGTTCATTGGGTGCTTGACGGGTTCAGCTTATGACTGGTATCGTAGCTTACCCGATAACTCTATTTCGTCTTTTGACGAATTCAAGGCAATATTTCTCTCCCGCTTCTATGAAGGAGGTATGGACATGAACATGTCCTCCTTAATAGAAATAAAATAAAAAGAGAAAGAAGATACTCGGACGTTCATTGAACGTTTCCGACAGGCTACTCTAAAGATGCCTCCTGGTATGCCAGATTCAGCGTTGATCGATACATGCAAGATGAATCTGCGACCATCCATTGCTGTCTTCATAGGTTCCTAATTCACAGATTGGGCTTCATTTATCATAGCAGCAGTTTCTGCCGAGACCAATGGTAGGTTGGCTCGGGAACATGGGATGATTTTTGCTTCAGAAGATAAAAGGAAGAAAAGTAATCCTGGTAATCGTAACGTGAAAGGAAAAGATACTCTTATGGTCAATCTTTCCAAGAACAAAACGACATCGAACAATCAAGAGTCTTCCAGGCCAAAGGAAGAGTATTCTTTTGACGAAAGTGATATCCCAGGGATATTTCAGTGTCTGGTGAAAAGTGGTAAACTTCAGATTCCGGAGCCTAAAAGGCCTAATGAGGTGAATCTGACTGACAATCCCAAATATTGTATCTATCATAGATACATTAATCATCTTACCAGTGCTTGCTATGTCTTGAAAAAGAAGATCCAAGACCTGATAAATGGTGGCGCTATCGCTTTAACCAATGATGACCATACGGTTACAACCAACATGGTCTCTCTTCAGTTTGGAGATTTTCCTCCACAGCAAGTCCCAGATGAAATTATCCCAATTCCGAAGGCGACGATGAAGATCGTGAATATCCCGTCTGCCAGGAAAGAAAATATAGGATTGTTACCGCTCACATTGAAGAATGGTGAAATCATGTGGGTACATCCTGACTTAATACCTGAGTTGGATAATGAAGGTAAAACTTTAAAATCCAAGAAAGGTAAGAAAGTCAAAATATGCAACATGATTTCTCATGTTATTATAAATCCTGATGACCTGGATCACCTATGGGATGGCCTTCCCCTAGAAGGTAGACTGAAAGGGCTAAAACTCTGTCCTCCAAGTCTAGCTCCTCCTACCAAGCTCAAGCTTACTCATCAGCAGTGGCTAGCCATGAATAGTGTTCCTTTATACCGGGCACAACAAGTCTTTGCTGCTTATGAAAAAGCTCCAATAGGGATTTCTTCTCGTATCCCGAATCATTCTCCTCCCTTAACTACAGAGACGTCTATGCTTCATTCTCCTGTAGTTGCAGAGGTTTCTTCTTCTTCCTGTGCTGAAATATCTGTCCAAAGTTTACTGCCTATCTACTTGTATAGTCAGCAATCTGTCCTTCTCATGAGGAAGATGGGTTACGACTTTCAAAAGGCAGAAGGTTTGAATTATGATAAAGGAATACGTCTTCCTTTACAAATTCAAAATCAGAATTCCACTGCTGGATTGGGTTCTGAAATGCCTCATAACAACTCTCACAAGAAGAAGACTAAGGGAAGAAAGACTAAATCCTGTAATATGGTACTTCCTTCTCCTGAGTCTGAAGAAGAAACTTTTGCTGGTACAAGATCTGGAAAAGAGTACCATAAAGACTATGAGGGATCCTCCAAAGAAGCAGAAGATGTAGTAGAAACTCTACCAGTTCAATCTTCTCCTGTTTCTATTAAACCATCTGTGGTTGAAAAGGGGAAATAGAAGGCAGTACGCTTTGATATCCCATTGAAGCCTGCTTCCAATCAGGGGGGTGGTGATGAAGCCTTACAAATTTGACATTCTAGCTCAGTTAGCCAATACTCCAGCTAGACTTTCCATATTTGAACTGCTTCGCCTTTCCAGAGAAAGCAGAGAGACTTTGAGCGAAGCTTTACTTCAAGCAGATTCATGCTTGGCACAACTCAAGACTCCTGATAATATACCAGTGTCATGTCCGCAATGCCATAGTGTGATGGAAGCAATTCCCAACATCACCTTTACACAAGAGGATATGCTATTGAAACACAACAAGCATGATAGGCCTCTGTGTTACACTGGATATATCGGATCCACTGAAATTGACATGATTTACATCGATCCTGGGTCTTCAATTAGTATAATTCTTCAGAGTATGTTAAGACCCCTGAGGATCCCTACTAGTGAGCTGACTTACACTAGTACTACGATAGTCGGTTTTAATTCTGGCAAGAGCAAACCACTGGAGAAGATTCGTCTGCAGATTCAGATTGGTGATCTTCGAACTATGGTAACTTTCTATGTTATCAACTCGGATGTATCCTACAATATTCTTCTTGGAAGACCGTGGATTCATGAGCACAATATTGTTCCTTCAACTCTTCACCAATGTTTCAAATATGTGGACTCCCAAGGAGTTGTGAAGACTGAGTTTGCTGATATTAATCCATTCAAAGGTGTTGAAGCCTACTTCTCTGATTCAAGGCTTTATAAATAAGAGCATGTGAAAGATATATCAGACATGGCTGAAGATCAATCACTCTCTGAGGATCACTCTATTAATAAAGATCCGCCAGAGGAGCAACCTTTGAAGATCATAGTCAAGGGACGAATCCAATCCCAACATGTCAATGATCAACCTTTGATGATCAAGGTTAAAGGAAGAACTCAAACTTCATCTGAGGAATCAATAAATATTTCTGCCAAAAGCCAAGTTCAACCTTTTTTGATCAAGGTCAAAGGACGTACTTCTTGTACGAATAATCCGAAATTACCATTGATTGTCAATCTTGGCAAATCTACGCAGAAGACGGATGATGGTCCACTGTTGATTAATCTGAAGCGTAGCAATCAGACTGTAAATGATGTAAATATTGATCATTCTGTACTTTTTGATATCAATGAAGATTTTCTGTTCGAGTATATGGCTGTCAAGTTTATTGAGAGAATGACTTTATCTTCTGATAATCAAAGTCATCAATATAAAGACAACATAGAACCGGAAGAAACTTTATACATTGATCATAAGGAGAATTCTTTCCCTCCTTATACAGATGTTGGACCGTATGCTCAAAGGTTCCTAACATCTTCTTCTTATCTTCTACCTGTGGCCGCTTCATCACAAGCTTGCGTAACTTTTAGACGTCATGAAGAATCTTATTTCGTGGTTCCGTCTGATAAGAAAAACAAGCGCCAAATTGTGTTTGGCCTGGCTAAAAATATCCCTGTTGCTCAGACAGATGAGCTGAAGGATAAAGACAAAGGAAGAATCCGAATTGATAAATACAGTCAGCAATCTATCAAGATCATCCAGAACATGGGGTATGATTTGAAGACTATGCAAGGTCTCAATCAGGGCAAGGGCAGACGATTACCATTATGTGGTGATCCGTTTTACCAAAAGACTCGTCATGGGTTGGGATATGACCCGTCCCACATGTTTTATGATGATATACAAGAAGAATTCTCTTCCAGCTCTTCACAATTATTAGATTCAGAGGAACTTCAATCTAAAGATGAATCTGGACAAGTACTCTCAGTCAATATGGTTCAAGCCGATGATGAATCAGAGCCATTTGAGAATGATCCTTGGGCTCAACAGATGGATACTCAATGGGAACTTCGTTTTGAACAACGACAGCCACCTACAGAAGATGAGGTTATTCAGATTGATGTTGGAGATGGAGTTACGTCCAAACCAATATTCATCAGTAAGAATCTTTCTGAAGATAAAAAGGAAGAGCTGATAAAACTTATAAAAGATTACATTAACATCTTTACATAGAGTTATGAAGATATGTCAGGGCTAGATCCTATAGTTGCTACCCATAAACTCAACATTTTGCCTAATGTTAAGCCTGTAAAACAACAGCAACGACGCTTTAGACCAGATATGATGGATGCAATTGAAGCAGAAGTCAAAAAGCTGATTACGTGTGGCTTTGTTCGTGAAGAACAACACCCAGATTGGGTGGCCAATATTGTTCCTGTTATGAAGAAGAACGAAAAAGTTCGAGTTTGTATAGATTACCGAGATCTTAATACGGCTTGTCCAAAGGACGAATTTCCACTTCCAATTACTGATATCATGATAGACAATACATGTGGTTTTGAACGCATGTCTTTCATGGACGGATTCTCAGGATACAATCAGATCAAAATGCATCCAGAAGATGAGAAGCATACCGCTTTTCGTACACCTCTTGGGGTCTACTGCTATACAGTTATGCTATTTGGTCTTAAAAACGTCGGTGCCACGTATCAACGGGCTATGAGCAATATCTTTCAAGAACATCTACGGAAGATAGTTGAATGCTATGTAGATGACATTGCTGTTAAAAGTCGGTCAAAGAATGATCACATTCAGGACTTGAAGATAGTATTTGAATTGATGCGCCAACATCAATTGAAAATGAACCCTACTAAGTCTTTCTTAGGGGTCTCTAGTGGCAAGTTTCTAGGATTTGTTATTACCTCTCAAGGTATCCATGTTGATCCTGATAAGGTTAAAGCAATTCTTGAAATGCGTCCTCCTCATAATCTGAAAGAACTCCGTGGCTTTCAAGGTCGTATTGCTTATATCAGAAGATTTATATCTAATCTTTCTGGGAGATGTCAACCTTTCTCCAGTCTATTAAAGAAAGGGGTATCTTTCGTCTGGGATGAAGCGTGTCAAAAAGCCTTCAATGATATTAAGCAATATCTTACAAACCCACCTGTTCTGGTACCTCCGGTGGTAGGAAGACCATTTTTGCTATATGTTCGAGCTTTAGATCATTCACTTGGCGCTCTTCTGGCACAGAAAAGTGATATGGGTCATGAACAAGCAATATATTATCTGAGCAGAATGATGGTCGGAGCTGAACACAGATATACTCCTGTAGAAAAGGAATGTCTAGCTCTGGTTTTTGCCGTCCAAAAGACAAGACATTATGTCACCGGACAGACTATTCATGTCATCTCCAGAATAAATCCCATTCGGGTATTGATGAGGAAACCGAGCATTCTTAATTCCAGGTTAGCTACCTGGGCGATTGAAACGACGAAGGAGTGCATCTCCAGCCTTATAATCTTCTTCCGAGCCTAGACTCATCACACTGGGATGATGCAAAATCAGCCATCCCATCAAATAGTGAAACGGCAGTTCGGCGCGCGGGAAGTTATTGTTTCGGCCTCTGTCATGAATCACATTTCCAGCAAACTCTCTCAAACCTCGCTGCAGGTTACATACCATTGCGGGGAGAAGAGCCAAACGCCGGCCGAAGACCAGCTTCACGGCTGGCGGATTAAGTTTCGGGTTACCCTCTCTACGGCATCGGATCCGCCCGCGAACACGCAATCCCGGAGCCATATCATCAGGTAGGACGCCAACACCGCCTTGGGTGACATCCGATAAGCAAGATGCCAGAAGCAGCTGTAGGAGCGTGCATCTGACTGCTGGTCCTCATTGCCTCGGGGATTTTTCTTCCCTAACCTGCTCATTTCGGACAACACTTCACTACGAGAGAGCGCCGGTGGAGTGGAAAATTGTGAGGGATCCTCCTTGTCTTGTCTAAAGACATAATCTCTCCAAGCGGTCACATGAGGCTGCGTCCCGTTCCTATCCCGTCTCTGCATATAGTAATGATGACTCACCACTTCCTTGAAGACGACCGTCATCTCCTCAGCCCTGTCCCCCAGGACTTGAAGTTCCTCGTTGGTGGGAAAGTACTCTTCATAGGGTTCCGACCCCCAAGGGAGTTTTGACACCTCGTACATCTCATGAAGTGCGAACCCTAATTCCCCCACCGGAGTAAAAAAGGTCCCGGTATGGACATCAAACATCTCCAGTAGTGCGAGGAACATGTGCCTGTTGAGATCAACACCCGCCTGGGTAGCACGGATCGCGGCAGTCAACCCAATCTCTCGAAGCTCGGTCCGAAATCGTGACAAGATCCAGAGTGTCAGTTTATCCCACTTGGAAACGTAATGGCACCAACCCTCTACCCGAAAATCTCCTTTCGGGTATGAGCGTTCCATCAAAAGCATACGATGTGTAAAGGTCAAAGCACTATAAGCAAACGTATCAATCGGTACGTCACTGTAGAGGCTCCCGGGGCGTAGAGTCCGCCAGGTGAAAGAAGACCCAGACCGTGTGGCGGTCAAAGTATCCCTTTGGTCGAAAGTAGAATCAATTTGGATGACGCCAGTCACCGCTCCCCCCTGAGAAGGGTAAGATCCCAAGACATCCTCCTTTGGGAAACAAAGCGACAGAAGGATGTCAAAGGCCATTGACGTTCAAGTTGCTTGACAGTCATATGCACCCCATTCGCTGTAAAGAACCAGTCCTCCTTGACCTTCAACACCGTCGCATCAGTAGAAGTGAGACGGTCTCCGAATAGGAACTCAGGCTTCAAGAAAGTCAATTTATCAGATATGGAAGATTTTAAAACACCATGTTCCATCATCCGTTTGAGGAACCCATACTGTTGCTCACGGATTTGGATCATTCTCTCGGGAGGCTGATCCAGCATAAGAGCCTCTTGAGCGGGGTTTATCACTTCCTCATCATACTCTACTCCCATCTGGTTGAAGACAGCCTCCAAGAACACTTCATTCAAAGGCGGGATCGCTACTGACACTAGCAAAGATCAGAAAAATGTTAGAAGCAACAAGAGAAAGAAGAGCTTCGGCGCATCATCAGGGTTTAAGCCCATGTGCGTCAGCAGTCTCGGCGCATTATCAGGGTTTAAGCCTATGCGCGTCAGCAGCCTCGGCACATCATCAGGGTCTAAACCCATGCGCGTCGGCGAACAAAGATCGCGGCACATCATTAAAGACCCAAGGTCTATGTGCGTTGGTGTACGAAAAAATGAGACTTACCAACCACCTCTGGTCGAACTTCGACAGGCCGTCGGGGAACGTCAGCCGTTACCACATTCGCCAACTCCTTCGCTTTCTCCTTCCCCTTGCCGGCACCACCGCGAGGAGTCTTGGGAGCCATTCTCTCAGAGAAGAAAAAGTTAGGGTTTTGAAGAAAAAACTCTGAAGAAAGCAAAGGCACAGAGCAGATGAACTCTCTCTCTCTCTCTCTCCAACCCTTACCTATTTATAGGGCTTGGTCACACGCGTGAACCGATGACGTGTAATCTCAGCCGTCGCTTCGGGTTCTGTGAGGAGATAACAACAAATACAACCAAAAGATCATCATTAATCTTTTGGGTTACCAAGGCGTCATCATCATCAACTGAAAGGAGCATGCGCCCGAACAAGCATGCGCCCAAAAATCATGCGCCCTGACCTCCATGCTTCTTATTCAAAGTATTCCAAAACTTTCAAAAGTTTTGAAAACTTTGAAGGGGGTCTTGTAGAAGCATGGAATTTCACAACCAGAAAGCCCATGCGCTAGACATTATATGCTCCAGAACTCAGACAGCTAATCAAATAAGCCATAGACATTCGAAGAAGGACTTTTTATTTATATATATAAAAGTCTATTATATGTCTAGGAAAGATTGTACAAAGGAGAATTTCTACAAAGGAAGGATCCTAGATCTACAGCCAATAGCCACCATGCGCCTTCCAGATAGGCGCAGCAACCACCATGCGCCTTCCGATAGGCGCAGTCACCATACGCTGTCAGCCAGGCGCAGCAGATGTCATGCGCCTCCAGCCAGGCACATCCTACCATCTCTTCAGCAGCTCAGTTATGTGCATCCAGCTCAGTTATGTGCATCCAGCTCAGTTATGTGCATCCCTTCAGCAGCTCAGTTATGTGCAACTCTTCCAACCAGGCTCACCTGGCCGAACAGAGCCCAGTTATGTGCCGCTCTTCCAGCCAGGCTCGCCTGATAAGTGCTTCGCCAAGCAAAGCATTTAACCCTCTGGCTGGAACCAAGGAAGAGAAGAGCACCGCAAATGCTGTGGCCAGGGGAGGCTTCGAAAGAGCCTCCAAAGACCAAAGAAGACCGTGATCGAAATCATGGCACAAGGAGCTTTCAACACAATCAAAGTGGGCGGCACCCACTTTGAAGGAAGAGAGAGCCTAGCACCACCATTCCGATCTACGGCTCTTCCGGAACAACGGAGACGAGGCCCGAACATCCTTATCTTTGGATGCAACAGGCACCTTCCGCCTGCCTCAGAAGCCCTCGACTTCGTCTTTTGGATGTAACAGTCACCTTCAAGTGCATCGAAGACAACACGATGTCTCATCTTTACCCTCGGGAGCACTTCGTCAACAGAATGCACCCACATATCCAAGTTCATGTTGGAAGTATGTGAGGGAATGAGGAGCAAACCTTCTCTCCATGCCACTATTTATAGGCCGGGCAAATCAAACCCACGCGCCAAGTGGATGACTCTCCGAATTCTGTGCAATGAATTTGCATTAAATGGATGAACCGGACGCCTCGAATTCAGCCAAACGGCTATTTATAGCACTCGAGGAGCGAGACAGCCGCGTCATTAAAAGACATGTCGGATGCGCCAGCCAAACAGTGCATCACACAGACGCGCCCTCCAGCATCAGGCGCATCACACAGACGCGCCCTACAGTACCCGGCACATCACAGAGGATGCGCCCTCCCTCACATCTCCATGCCAAGTGGAACACCAACCAATGTGCCCACTCAGCTGTCCATCGAACGTCACAAACATTAAATGCTGAACTGACACCAGAGTTGGCAGCACACTTCCCAAAGTCTGAACAGTTGATAGCTTTTTCAGAGAACGAAGCGTCGGCAACGTCAGCATCATCATGACTCTATTCCGACGGCTACTGCCACGTGGCCATCCGCATGTGCCTCTACGGCCATGCGTCCAAATCGCCATGCGCCTCTACGGCCATGCGTCCAAACCAGCATGCGCCTCAAAAGCCATGCGCCTCAGACCCTTCACTGATCCCTAAAGACAGAAGAAGAGTCTCCAGTTGAAGCTTTGCATGCGCCTCAAAAGCCATGCGCCCCAGACTGATCTCTGATCCCGAAAGACAGAAGAAAAGTCGCCTGCATGCGCCTCAAAAGCCATGCGCCCTAAATGGTTTGTAACTCCTAAAGGTTATGAGCCGCAGCCTCCTCCTGCGCCCAGATCCAAGGCGCAGCTCACCAGATCACTACCCCCCCAAATCCGAGATCTTTAAGCCATGGGTCGATGATACGTGTCCTTTGACTCAACTCGTCCAAGATTTCAGCAACAGAAAGATCTTCTCCTCTGCTACGTGCCGGCTCACAACAGCAGTATGAAGAGTTCAACCCCTCAATCAGGGTGCATCATCTACGCGCCCCCATCAGCAACTTCTACGTGGCGTCCCCACACACCGGCGCATCCTACATGCGCGCATGAGCAGCCAGCCTGCAAAACTATAAATAGAGGGATCTTCTCCTTCACACACAGAAAAACAACACAGAATCCACAACGAACATACGAAGAATCACCTGAGAGGCAGATACAGACACTCAACGTCTTCCTCCTCTCAGTAAGCTCCAGCACCCAGAGCAATCCACACCTTCAGAGAACCGATAACCGTCGTCAGCCGGTCAACGGAGTCAACGCATTACCACTCGCTCTATTGGCACTAAGGACCCAGCTTAAACAAAAGTGTACTCCTAGGACTACATCTAAGTCCTACATTGTAACACTGTTCTGTTTGTATTAAAGTTTTCAATCAAACAATTTTAATGGCAAACAAGCTGGCGACTCTGCTGGGGACTTCTTTCTCCTCTTCCGAGAAAGTCGTGTCACAGGCCGATGACGTGAAGGTGGGCTCCTCCCATAAGATGCTGGTCGTACGCCTCAATCAACAGGCGTACGAGGAGTTCATTTCTGAAGGAAGTGCGAGTCCTTCGAAGCGGCTACCAAAGCCGAAGAAGATCCGCACGGCCTGGGTGCGCAAAGTCGACGCCTCGGGCGCCACCACTGAAGGGGATGCAGCAATCCAACCTTCCCTTCCTGCTGACGTTCTCAGCAACCAAGGTGCGCCCGCCGATGCAGCGCATCTCTTGGGGAAGCGTGCGACCGACCACATTCCCCAGCTATCTCCCTCTCAGGCGAGGAAGATACGCCGACGGAGCAGGGGCGCAGCCAATGCCCCGTGTATCACCTCTGATGCGTCACAAAAAGCCTCTGTCTTTGACAGACTCACTCGCTGTAATGGCGAGGAGAATTTGGATGCTGAGTACTATGCGCCCCAGCGGGCTGGTACGAAGAAATCCAAGGCGGCACGGGCCATGCGCCACAAACGTGCTATGCCAGCAGCCGGCCAGAGGCACGCGCTCGTCATCATGCGCGCTGCCGATGGCAAGCTGTACAAGGTTGACTCAAGTGCTTCTGCACCAACAACGAGTCGATCTTTAAAGCCCTCATCTCGCTTGGGCGCATCTACTGCGTGCACAACCAAGTCAAGAGAGGCAAACTCAGTGGTCTTGAACTCCCGCGCCTCCTCTGGTTGTGCATTTGAGGTCCGTTCAAGTCACTTCAAATGTTGTGGTTCCTCCACTACTGATCGTGATGTCTGCTTGGTATTAGATCAGGGGGCGCAGCACTCACCTGACCACCCCGGCACTTGGCCTTGCCATACGTCTGAAGGGGGTGTGAAGGCACCACTCTCCTCCAACGACCTGCGCAACGTAATCACTCACAAGCGCCGGTCAGGAGAGTCGACCAACAAGCACGATGCGCCTCTTACGGGGCATACTTGTGCGGTGGTCACCATCAACTGCTGTTGCAAGGCGGCAGCTCCACCAAGACAGTCGGCCTTCCAACGACTGCAATCATCGACACCTCTCCGACGTCGCCTTGGGACGAAGGTGTCAGCTGAAGAGGAGCCAAAGGTCGCTTCATGCAACGTGGTCTCCAACTCCTTATCAATCCGGAAGACGACTGCCAATTCCTCGTCTTCATCCAAAAGCCAGCCGAGGAAAACCAAGGCAGCTGTCTCGACCTCTGGAGTGTTTGAAGGCACTCGGTCGAGGAAGAAGTCCTTGGAGGAAGCTGGGGGTAGCCAGACCCTTGTTGAGCCTCCTTCCGAAGATGAAGATGTCCAAAGCACAGCTACGGCGGATCTTCATCATCAAGGCGAGATTACTCTCCCTGAAGCCCCTTAAAATGAGGATGTCCTCCAAGACACTGCCAAGGGTAGTTCTGGAAATGAAGAGGTCCTTCAAGACGGAGCTGAGGGCAATCAGACCCTTACAGATGCTCCTGTTGAAGATGAACTCCAGAATGTGGCTGGGGGTGGCCAAACACCAGGAGAAGTAACTCCCCCGCATGAGAGTGAGGCCGAAAGCGAAGCCTCAACCCATCCATCCACTCCTGGCCGTGTCAGGACAGTGTACATGGCTGGGGATGATGTCGAGTCTGATGCACCGTCACAGGACATAGTCCAGCGCATAGACTCATTAGAGGGAGGTCTCAAAACCCTCTCTGCCTCTATGCAAGCACTGACTCAAGCAGTATTTGAGATGCGGTCGGCCTTGATCAGGACACCTTCAACTGGTCCTGACCCAGGAGCTAATGGGGAGTCGAGTGTGCCCCCCCCCAACGGGCGCCCTCGGATACAGAAGCACCTCGGACCTCGGAGCCCTCAAACGCTCCAATCCAGATGGTACCTCCTTCCCCGACTCCTAGCTCTACGGAGGATGTGGTCGAAATGATCAAAGACCTGCGAGAGCGCTTCGAGTCCAAGAATAGGCAAGAGGAACGCCAGAAAATGGGCATTCCCCAGCCTTATCCCCTCGAGTGAAACAAGGTGGTTTATCCCCCGAAGTATAAACCACAAACACTCACCCCATACGACGGGAAGGACTCTCCACGACGGTACCTGACGTACTTCTAATCACAGACAGGGCATCTTCCGAAGGAGGACGCGCTCCTCACCAGCATCTTCGTCGGGGCCCTGAAAGGAGTGGCGTATGACTGGTACTGCAGCCTCCCCGACAATTCTATATCGTCCTTCGACGACTTGACGCGCCTCTTCCTCGACCGCTTCTACGACGGCGGGAAGGACATGACGATGGCGTCTCTCATAGAGATACGTCAGAAGGAGAAGGAAACGGTTCGGGCGTTCATCGAATGCTTCCGACAGGCTTGCTTCAGGCTACCTCCAGGCATGCCAGAACATGCGCTCCTCTCCGCTTGCAGCATGAACATGTTGCCTGCAGTAAAGCTCTGGCTCAACTCTACTCTCCCTCCTGACTGGAGCTCCCTGATCATCAAAGCTGAAGCTGCAGAAAAGAAGGCGGCCAATGCACGTCTTTTGGGTGTCAGCTTCCCCGCCTTTGACGATAAGGGGAAAAAGTCCGCAGCTAACAGCTCCGGACGAGAAGCAAAGGGGAAACAGGCATTGACTGTTAATGCCTCAAAAGGCACATCTGCGCCTACTCAGAAGCCTCCACTGGCACCGAGACCCAAGGAGGTTTATTCATTCAATGATGACGACACCCTGTAACTTTTCGAGATACTGAAGCAGGGTGACAAGATCAAGCTATCGGACCCAAAGCGGCCCGATGAAGTTGGAAAAGTGGACAACCCAAGGTACTGCCACTACCATCGGTTTGTCGGACACCCGACCAAGGACTGCTACGTCCTCAAGAATTACATCCAGTGCATGATCAATGCGGATGTAATCTCCGTCGACTATGAAGAGAAGACGGTGTCGGCCAATGTGGTTTCGTTTCAGTTCGGCACCTTGCCGCCAACTACCATACAAGATGGCGTCGTCCCCATCCCTAAGGCGACAATGGAGGTGGTAAACTTACCACCTACTCGTGACAATGTGAGTGGACTCACCCCGCTCACCACATCTCGAGGAGAGGTCCTCTGGGTTCACCCCGACCTCGTCTCCGAGGTGACTCAATCGGAGGTACGCCCTACCTCCAAATCAAAAGGCAGGAAGATCAAGTCTTGCCGCACAGTCTCTTTTTCAACAGAAGAGGCACTTCCAGTGCAAACCCGTGCACAACAGAGCTCCCAATCCGGCGAAGCCGCCGCCGAGGTGGTGCCTCCTAGCACCATCCCTGAGGAGGGTCCATCTAAGCCCTCAGCAGCCAATAAGCAGAAGCAGGTGGAGGCCCGTTTTGACAGACCTCTACGGGAGAAGAATGCTTCGGGGCTGTCCAAGCCTCACAACTTCGACATTCTGGCACAATTAGCCAGTACACCTGCGCGCCTGTCTTTGTTCGAGCTCCTGTATCTTTCTAAAGATTCCCGAGAAGCTCTCTGCGAAGCTCTGAAGGACGCTGAATCCTTTCTCAGTCAGGTCAAGCAGCCTGAAGACCTCCCAACTACTTGTATGCACTGTCATTGTGCGGATGAAGTTATCCCAAATATAACTTTCACCCAACAAGACATGCTGCTCAAGCATCACCGACATAACCGACCGCTGTATTATACAGGGTACATTGGCTCGGTCAAGGTGAGCCGGATTCAGATCGATCCTGGGTCTTCCCTAAGCATCATTCCGAAGGCGCTGCTATCTAAGCTGGGGATCCCGATGTACCGGCTGGCGCCCTCCAATACAACCATCAGTGGCTTTAATGCTAACAAGAGAGAGCCATTGGGCAAGATCCGACTGAAGTGTCACATTGGCAGCCTCAAAACTGAGGTGACTTGTTATGTGGTAGATGCCGAGGTCAACTACAACATCCTGCTCGGTCGACCATGGCTGCATGAGTACATGGTGGTGCCCTCCACGCTCCACCAGTGCATGAAGTATGTATCCACCAATGGCGTCATCCGGACGAAGTTTGCAAACATCGATCCTTTCAAAGGGATTGAAGCCTACTTCACCGATTCCGACTTGTACAAACCCATTGACGAGGAGGAAGCCAACGACGCTGATGATGAGGCAGAGACGGCAACAGAGCCGGACATGGAGCCTGAGACGACTCCCGACGCCCCTTTGAAAATCCGACTGAAGGGGAAACCACCCCAGAAGGCGCCTCCAATGAGCATCAAGCTATCAGGGAAAGCGCCGGCTCGCGAAGCACCCCTGAAGATACGCCTCAAGGGAAAGCCACCTCAAACATCGGCTCCCCTGGTGGCAAAATTACAAGGGAAGGCACCACTCACCGGAGGCGCAGCCGAGGCGCCTCTCAAGGTGCGTCTCAAGGGCAAGCTACCGCAGTCATCCAAGGTGTCAGAGAAGGCTCATATAACCCTCTCAGACCCCAAAGCTGTGTTGGACTCTCCTAGTCCGCCCCCAGTTCTTACAGACGAGGAGCTTGGTGATTATATCTCGGCTGACGTAGAGGCACCCTCCTTTGACAATGTAATCCCACGGGATAAGATCTCGTATTTTATCAATAATAGAGTGTCTTTTAATTATTCTTGTCTTTCACACTGGAATGCCATGTATACATTAGACAACGCTCTACGGTCGTTGCAAACACAAATAACGACCGTCTACCATAATCGAGTAGTCCCATCTCAAGGAGTCTTCATAGTCCCTCCACGGAGCCGAGACCAAGGCACCATCATCTCGGGCAAAGTCGAGCGTCGTCGGAACCTCCCGTCAATCGAGCCCGAACCTGATACCGGCAGAGTACAAGTCTATCGGTACACGGATGCGGCTAAGCACATCATCCAAAAGATGGGCTACGACCTGAAAAGCAACAACGGCTTAAACTACAGCAAGGGTCGGCATCTCCCTGTCCGGCTTTCGATGCCCAATGGAAAGCCACAGGACTATTATAATCGGACTGGACGAGGGTTAGGCTATGTCACGCCGCCATCAACCCCAGAGAGTTCAGATGCAGAAGACATAGAACATTCCCATTCGTCCGAAGCATCGACTTGGGATTCCGATACCAGTATCGGATCAGTCTTCAGGAAAGTGCTGTCAGCTAACATGACGGCAGCACAACCTCAAAAAGGTGAAGGCGAAGACCAAGCTCCAGAACCCTTCGAAGAAGAACCCTGGACCCAACGCCTAGGAAAACAATAGGAATCTCGTTTTGAGCTTCGTGAACCTCCCACCGAAGACGAAGTCGAGCAGATCGACCTCGGGGAGGGGTCTTCTTCCAAACCCATCTTCATCAGTAAAAGCCTGGAAGGAGAAGATCGAGAATCTTTAATCCAACTGGCTAAAGAGTATATCGACGTCTTCACCTGGAGCTATGAAGACATGCCGGGACTCGATCCACAGATCGCAATGCATAGGTTGAACATCTTACCTGATGCCAAACCTATCAAACAACAGCAGCGACGCTTCCGTCCGGACATCATGAATGCCATCGATCAGGAGGTTGACAAACTCTTGACTAGCGACTTCATCCGTGAGGAACAACACCCGGATTGGGTAGCCAACGTCGTTCCTGTCACCAAGAAGAACGGGAAGATACGAGTCTGTATCGACTTCAGGAATCTCAACTCTGCTTGCCCGAAGGACGAATTCTCGCTTCCAATCACTGATGTGATGATCGACAACACATATGGCTTTGAGCGCATGTCCTTCATGGACGGGTATTCAGGCTACAATCAAATCAAGATGTTCCCCGATGACGCAAAACACACGTCATTCAGGACTCCAAAGGGTATTTTCTGCTACACAGTAATGCCCTTCGGCTTGAAGAACGCCAGTACGACATACCAGCGAGCTATGAGCACCATCTTCCGTCAACATCTTCGCAAGACGGTCGAATGCTATGTTGACGACATCGCAGTCAAGAGCCGCCTCAAAGGAGATCACCTACAGGACCTGAAGACGGTCTTCGATCTCATGCGGGTACATCAACTCAAAATGAACCCCGCTAAATTCTTTCTGGGGGTTTCTAGCGGCAAATTCTTGGGCTTTGTCATCACAGCGAAAGGCATTCATGTTGATCCTGAGAAGACCAAAGCCATCCTCAACATGGACCCTCCGAAGAACCTTCGAGGCCTACAGGGACGTCTGGCATATATCCGGAGGTTCATAGCAAACCTTTCTGGTAAATGTCAACCCTTCACTCAGCTCATGAAGAAGGGAATCTCTTATGTCTGGACAGAGGAGTGCCAAAAGGCTTTCGACGACATCAAGGCTTACTTAACAAGCCCACCAGTCCTGGTAGCGCCAGTCACCGGCAAACCATTTCTCCTCTACGTCCGTGCCATGGATCATTTTCTTGGCGCTCTGCTGGCTCAAAATAGCGATACAGGCTACGAACAAGCAATCTACTACCTCAGTCGAACACTCATCGGGGCCGAACACCGGTACAACCCCGTCGAAAAGGAGTGCTTGGCTTTGGTGTTTGCCATCCAGAAGACTCGTCATTATGTCTCGGGTCAGACAATTCATGTCATTTCCCGAGTCAATCCGCTCAGAGTCCTCATGACGAAGCCAGGATCATTGAACTCCCGGCTGGCTACATGGGCGATCTTGCTAACACCGTACAACATGGTGTTTGTGCCGCAAAAAGCTGTTAAGGGTCAAGCTCTGGCTGACTTTTTAGCTGCACACCCCATCCCAGAATCCTCAAAACTCTATGAAGATATCCAGGATGAGGTCCAAGAATCCAACGTCACCGAAGGAAGCTCCGTTTGGCGGATGTTCTTCGACGGCGCTTCGAGAACAGGCCCCAAAGGCCAAATCATCGCAGGAGTGGGGGTAGTCTTAGTCTCCTCCGATCAGCTGGTCATCCAGCGTGCGTACTCTCTTTCGAAGCCGTGCTCCAACAACGTTGTCGAGTACAACGTACTCGTCATGGGACTCCAGCTCGCACAACAGCTGGGGGTCGACCATCTGGAAGCTTACGGCGACTCAAAACTCGCCGTAAACCAGGTTCGGGGACAATACGAAGTTCGCCATGAAGATCTAATCCCTTATCATGAAGTCGCGTTGAACATCATTTCAACCTTCACCGGGTTCTTCATTGAACATGTCCCCCATTTACAAAACTTGGAGGCCGATGCTCTGGCCGGCCTCGCAGCCTCATTAGCAGCGCCCTTTGGGACTCAACACTATATCACGGTAACAGGACGAGATCTGATTTGTCCCAGAGACAACCTATGCTTGCAGGTGGCTCACGCTATGCCGACGAACACCGGGGTTAATGTCCGAGACTGGAGGTTCCCGTTCATCGACTTCGCTGTCTACGGAATCCTTCCAGAGGACCCGAAGGAAGCCGTCTCAGTTAGGAGACGCTCTATTCGATTCTACTATGATACAGCTACCAAAACGCTGTACCGACGCTCCTTCGATGGGCTCCTCCTTCGATGCCTGTCCAACGAAGAAGCAGCTGAAGCTCTTCAAGAAGCTCATGACAGAACTTGTGGAGCTCATCAACCCGGTCCTAAGTTGCAAGATCGATTGCGACGTATGGGCTACTACTGGCCAACCATGGCTGCCGACGCTGTCGAATATGCTAAGAAGTGCCACGCGTGCCAACTTCATGCAGACTTCATACATACACCATCGGAGCCGCTACATCCTACAGTCGCCTCCTGGCCCTTCGAAGCTTAGGACATGGACATTGTAGGGCCAATCACCCCTCCTTCATCGAGAGGACACCGTTTTATCCTGGCCATCACCGACTACTTCTCTAAATGGGCGGAAGCAGTTCCACTAGCAGAAGTAAAAAGCTCCAGGGTGGTCAGCTTTATCAAACACCATGTCATTTACCGTTTCGGAGTACCCCGGCGGATCATCCATGACAATGGTCCTCAGTTTATCAGCCACATTTTCAGCAGGTTCTGTGACAAGAATCGCATTCAGAACGTGGCCTCAACCGCCTACAATCCGACAGCAAACGGATTGGCTGAGGCATTCAACAAAACTATCGTTAGGCTGCTCAAAAAGGTCGTGTCATCCAACAAACGCGACTGGGACGAAAAGCTTGGCGAATGCCTTTGGGCCTACCGCACAACGGTACGGACCCAAACAGGCAACACTCCATTCTCCCTGGTCTACGGGAGCGAAGCAGTACTGCCTCTCGAGATACAGATACCTTCGCTCCGCGTAGCAATCACAAATGAACTCACAGAAGAGGACAATCAACGTCGTCGTCTGCGGGAACTGGAGGCACTTGACGAAAAGCGTCTCCTAGCTCAACAACGCATCGAGCTCTACCAAGCCCGTATATCACAGGCTTTCAACAAAAAGGTCAAAAAGAGGACTTTCCAAGTTGGCGACCTGGTTTTAGCAGTCAGAAGACCAATGGTGTTGACCCACAAGACACCAGGAAAGTTCGAGCCCAAGTGGGAAGGACCTTTCATCATAGAGACGGTATACTCAAACGGTGCTTACCGCCTCACCAAACCCAATGGGGACTTGTTCATGATGCCCATCAACGGCAAGTTCCTAAAGAAGTACTATTCTTGACATCCTCCAGATATGTACTTCCTCAAACAACCTCTTTCCACAAACTCATACGCCTCCGGAACCCAGCTGTTCCGTGGCATCTTCCAGTAGAAAGATAACCACGTCCATATTACCTCTGAGTTGTCTCTCTACACCCTACAAAGCAGAATCTTACACTTCGTAAGCCTACGCTACCCTTCATGTTTACCACGTCCACATTACCTCTGAGTAAACATCTTGTACAAACAACCCCTGTGTTATTGTACATTTATCGCAGAACTTCCACGTCCATATAACCTCTGAGTTGTTCAGCGTATCCCCCAAGATCATTCCTACCACGTCCATAATACCTCTGAGTAGGGAGATTCTATCATTTCGAACCCAATGATTGCCATGTCCACATTACCTCTGAGCAAACATAATGGTTCCTTCAAACTTATTATTTGTACCTGAAAACCAAGGTGCGCAAAAGATAATAGGTCCACACAAATCATCAAGTTCATGACAACAAAAGATGAACACATCACAAAAAAGGTTGTAGACTTCTTTATTCTTCTGAAAAAGGAGTACAAGAAACTACATCATCTCCCAGTAAGGGCTGCAAAAGAACACAAAAGAAAAAGGAAAAAAGCTATGGTCCCTGAATCTCCCCAGGATGGGCTGAGAGCTCCCTGACTCGAAGCTTTAAGTCGACTGCGCGGGCCTCCACCGTCGCCAGGACTCGTCGCTCTGCTTCTTGGCGCATCAATTCAACGGCCCCAGCGGAAGTATCACTTGCATGCTTCTCATCAAGCTGTTGTCGTTGCTGCGCCAAGGCAAGAGTCCGCTGAGTAAAAGTCGCTTCATCCTTCTTAAATGCTGCATGTTCAGCCCGGACACGCTCGACCGATAACTGGAGTCGGGCCCGTTGGTCTTCAAGGCAGCGCATCTGGGTGTCGATATCCGCGATATTAGCTTCCAATGCAGCTCGAGTTTCTACCGTCGTCTTCATGGACTGAGACAACTGCTCTACCGCAGCCTCAGTCTCAGCCACCTCGTGCTCCCAAACGCCCACGGTGGCCTGGTATGAAGACTCGATCTCGGCGATCAGCTTCCCCTTCTCCGCATCTATCAGGACAGAGAGGTCGTTTCGCTGGATGCGTTGAAGTTCCGCGAGCCGCTCATCCAGCTCAATCACCGAAGCCTCCAGAATTTCGGCCATATGGTCGTGGCCTTGGTGAATACGAATCAGCTCGATGCAGGGCATTGCCAGAGCTTTTGCCGTCGCAAAAACTCCCATTGGCATCCATCACAGCAGATACACCCTTCTGCAATATTTTACACCTCCTCGACGAGGAATTTCACATACTCGTCTGCATCCGCCAGGACCTGCGGCATCATCGCGGGAGTTGGAGGAGCTACTACAGTTTGCGGACCGGAAGAAGATCCACCAATCTCAATCAGCGAGGCTTAAACCTCGGCATCAATGGGCTCTTCATCAACAGGGGCTGGACTGCTAGCCCGAGGAGCCGAAACAACAGAAGGGCCCGGCACAGGCGTCGAGATGGTCCCCCAAGTAGAAGGAGCGACACAGGGTTCTACACCCTTACCCTTCTCAAGCCCGGAGGAACCTCTGATGTCAATAGCCACCTCTTCTATCCCCAACGTCCTATCAACAGTTGGTACCTCCCTTGGCAGAACAGGGAGATTGTCACTTGTCTCTTGACCCGTCGCAGCGGTCTTGACTGACAGACGGGTCTCATCATCGAGTCCCTCAACAGGGATAGAATCTGTCGCTACCTCCTGAGCGGTAGCCGCTTCAACTTCTACGGTTGAAGCCAGGGTGGGACTCGGCAATGATACAGCTGACCTCCCCTCATCGTGATAAAGAGGGGATTCAACCCTCTCCTCTGTCTCAACTACTTCTGTTGCCTCCGCAACAGGCTCTTGCAACTCTGGAGCAACGTCATCGGAAGACGACGAACCCCATTCTTCTTCACCACCAGGAAATGGCGTGCTTGTCTCAGTTTCCCTCCTGACAAAATCCGGGGATACCGGAATCTCCATGTCAACAGCATCCTCCGGATCTTCCTCCATGGAAGACATCATGGTCGGCGGGATACGCACTTCAGACGAGCCCACCGTCCCTTCTCGCCTGCTCCCACCTGACTTTGGGGTGCGAGGTTTTCTTTTTAACGGTTCCTACAAGAGAGATGAAGCCTCGTAAATAGTGGAACCAAAATCAGATTATGTGGGACGCCTTTACCTCTGCGGACGTTGAATCCGATGACGCCGTCGGTGACGACGCCTTCTTCTGCTTCTTCGGTACAAGAGATTCAATCCCTACGTCTGCACATCGCTTTGATCGATCTCCCGAGGGTTCTGCTTGAGAGGCGGAAGGGGCACTCTGGTGACCTATCCCTGACGGACGATGCGATCGGGCCTTCACCGGTACGTTTCCGGTCATCGCTAACTGGGTGCCTGCAATAAGACTGGTCTCCTTGTCATATCCGGAGGGCGCAGCAGCCATGGTACAGTAAAATTTGGCGGCTGAGTAAAGAATGGGCGGTCGCGGATCTGGGACGGGCAACGTAAAGCGAGCCCCAGTACATCCGGCATTATAGTAATGCCAAGCTCGTGCACCATCCAACAAACTTCCAATATACCCCAGAGAAATACTGGGGTTATCCAACATCATCTGGGCATAACCAAATTGCCACGCAAAGCGGCTTGGCAATATGGTTCCAGGTAGCACTGATTCCTGTTCCTGTATACCAGATGAGACGGCCAGATACTCTGCAACCAGCGGAATCCCCATTGAGGCAGAGTGGTGGTATCTTCGCCCAGATCCCTTAGATCTTCGTTGGCCTCAAAGCCCAAGTAGATTGGACCAACTTTGGTGATTTCCCAACCCTGAAGACGGGATAAAACCTTTCTACAAACAGGGACACCAGTATGTGACCAGCTCCTCCGATTGAAACGACGAAGGAGTGCATCTCCAGCCTTATAATCTTCTTCCGAGCCTGGACTCATCACACTGGAATGATGCAAAATCAGCCATCCCATCAAATAGTGAAACGGCAGTTCGGCGCGCGGGAAGTTATTGTTTCGGCCTCTGTTATGAATCATATTTCCAGCAAACTCTCTCAAATCTCGCTGCAGGTTACATACCATTGCAGGAAGAAGTGCCAAACGCCGGCCGAAGACCAGCTTCACGGCTGGCAGGATTAAGTTTCGGGTTACCCTCTCTACGGCACCGGATCCGCCCGCGAACACGTAATCCCGGAGCCATATCATTAGGTAGGACGCCAACACCGCCTTGGGTGACATCCGATAAGCAAGATGCCAGAAGCAGCTATAGGAGCGTGCATCTGACTGCTGGTCCTCATTGCCTCGAGGATTTTTCTCCCCTAACCTGCTCATTTCGGATAACACTTCGCTACGAGAGAGCGCCGATGGAGTGGAAAATTGTGAGGGATCCTCCTTGTCTTGTCTAAAGACATAATCTCTCCAAGCGGTCACATGAGGCTGCGTCCCGTTCCTATCCCGTCTCTGCATATAGTAATGATGACTCGCCACTTCCTTGAAGACGACCGTCATCTCCTCCCTGTCCCCCAGGGCTTGAAGTTCCTCGTTGGTGGGAAAGTACTCTTCATAGGGTTCCGACCCCCAAGGGAGTTTTGACACCTCGTACATCTCATGAAGTGCGAACCCTAATTCCCCCACCGGAGTAAAAAGGTCCCGGTATGGACATCAAACATCTCCAGTAGTGCGAGGAACATGTGCCTGTTGAGATCAACACCCCCTGGGTAGCACGGATCGCGGCAGTCAACCCAATCTCTCGAAGCTCGGTCTGAAACCGTGACAAGATCCAGAGTGTCAGTTTATCCCACTTGGAAACGTAATGGCACCAACCCTCTACCCGAAAATCTCCTTTCGGGTATGAGCGTTCCATCAAAAGCATACGATGTGTAAAGGTCAAAGCACTATAAGCAAACGTATCAATCGGTACGTCACTGTAGAGGCTCCCGGGGCGTAGAGTTCGCCAGGTGAAAGAAGACCCAGACCGTGTGGCGGTCAAAGTATCCCTTTGGTCAAAAGTAGAATCAATTTGAATGACGCTAGTCACCGCTCCCCCCTGAGAAGGGGTAAGATCCCAAGACATCCTCCTCTGGGAAACAAAGCGACAGAAGGATGTCAAAGGCCATTGACGTTCAAGTTGCTTGACAGTTATATGCACCCCATTCGCTGTAAAGAACCAGTCCTCCTTGACCTTCAACACCGTCGCATCAGTAGAAGTGAGACGGTCTCCGAATAGGAACTCAGGCTTCAAGAAAGTCAATTTATCAGATGTAGAAGATTTTAAAACACCACGTTCCATCATCCGTTTGAGGAACCCATACTGTTGCTCACGGATTTGGGTCATTCTCTCGGGAGGCTGATCCAGCATAAGAGCCTCTTGAGCGGGGTTTATCACTTGCTCATCATACTCTACTCCCATCTGGTTGAAGACAGCCTCCAAGAACACTTCATTCAAAGGCGGGATCGCTACTGACACTAGCAAAGATCAGAAAAATGTTAGAAGCAACAAGAGAAAGAAGAGCTTCGGCGCATCATCAGGGTTTAAGCCCATGCGGGTCAGCAGTCTCGGCACATCATCAGGGTTTAAGCCCATGCACGTCAGCAGCCTCGGCGCATCATCAGGGTCTAAACCCATGCGCGTCGACGAACAAAGACCGCGGCACATCATTAAAGACCCAAGGTCTATGTGCGTTGGTGTACGAAAAAACGAGACTTACCAACCACCTCTGGCCGAACTTCGACAGGCCGTCGGGGAACGTCAGCCGTTACCACATTCGCCAACTCCTTCGCTTTCTCCTTCCCCTTGCCGGCACCACCGCGAGGAGTCTTGGGAGCCATTCTCTCAGAGAAGAAAAGTTAGGGTTTTGAAGAAAAAACTCTGAATAAAGCAAAGGCACAGAGCAGATGAACTCTCTCTCTCTCTCTCCAACCCTTACCTATTTATAGGGCTTGGTCGCACGCGTGAACCGATGACGTGTAATCTCAGTCGTCGCTTCGGGTTCCGTAAGGAGATAACAACAAATACAACCAAAAGATCATCATTAATCTTTTGGGTTACCAAGGCGTCATCATCATCAACTGAAAGGAGCATGCGCCCGAACAAGCATGCGCCCAAAAATCATGCGCCCTGACCTCCATGCTTCTTATTCAAAGTATTCCAAAACTTTCAAAAGTTTTGAAAACTTTGAAGGGGATCTTGTAGAAGCATGGAATTTCACAACCAGAAAGCCCATGCGCCAGGCATTATATGCGCCAGAACTCAGACAGCTAATCAAATAAGCCATAGACATTCGAAGAAGGACTTTTTATTTATATATATAAAAGTCTATTACATGTCTAGGAAAGATTGTACAAAGGAGAATTTCTACAAAGGAAGGATCCTAGATCTACAGTCAACAGCCACCATGCGCCTTCCAGATAGGCGCAGCAACCACCATGCGCCTTCCGATAGGCGCAGTCACCATGCGCTGTCAGCCAGGCGCAGCAGATGTCATGCGCCTCCAGCCAGGCGCATCCTACCATCTCTTCAGCAGCTCAGTTATGTGCATCCAGCTCAGTTATGTGCATCCCTTCAGCAGCTCAGTTATGTGCATCCCTTCAGCAGCTCAGTTATGTGCAACTCTTCCAACCAGGCTCACCTGGCCGAGCAGAGCCCAGCTATGTGCCGCTCTTCCAGCCAGGCTCGCTTGATAAGTGCTTCGCCAAGCAAAGCATTTAACCCTCTGGCTGGAACCAAGGAAGAGAAGAGCACCGCAAATGCTGTGGCCAGGGGAGGCTTCGAAAGAGCCTCCAAAGACCAAGGAAGACCGTGATCGAAATCATGGCACAAGGAGCTTTCAACACAATCAAAGTGGGCGGCACCCACTTTGAAGGAAGAGAGCCTAGCACCACCATTCCGATCTACGGCTCTTCCGGAACAACGGAGACGAGGCCCGAACATCCTTATCTTTGGATGCAACAGGCACCTTTCGCCTGTCTCAGAAGCTCTCGACTCCGTCTTTTGGATGTAACAGTCACCTTCAAGTGCATCGAAGACAACACGACGTCTCATCTTTACCCTCGGGAGCACTTCGTCAACAGAATGCACCCACATATCTAAGTTCATGTTGGAAGTACGTGAGGGAATGAGGAGCAAACCTTCTCTCCATGCCACTATTTATAGGCCAGGCAAATCAAACCCACGCGCCAAGTGGTTGACTCTCCGAATTCTGTGCAATGAATTTGCATTAAATGGATGAACCGGACGCCTCGAATTCAGCCAAACGGCTATTTATAGCACTCGAGGAGCGAGACAGCCGCGTCATTAAAGGACATGTCGGATGCGCCAGCCAAATAGCGCATCATACGGATGCGCCCTCCAGCATCAGGCGCATCACACAGACGTGCCCTACAGTACCCGGCGCATCACAGAGGATACGCCCTCCCTCACATCTCCATGCCAAGTAGAACACCAACCAATGTGCCCACTCAGCTGTCCATCGAATGTCACAAACATTAAATGCTGAACTGACACCAGAGTTGGCAGCACACTTCCCAAAGTCAGAACAGTTGACAGCTTTTTCAGAGAACGAAGCGTCGGCAACGTCAGCATCATCATGACTCTATTCCGACGGCTACAGCCACGTGGCCATCCGCATGCGCCTCTACGGCCATGCGTCCAAATCGCCATGCGCCTCTACGGCCATGCGTCCAAACCAGCATGTGCCTCAAAAGCCATGCGCCTCAGACCCTTCACTGATCCCTAAAGACAGAAGAAGAGTCTCCAGTTGAAGCTTTGCATGCGCCTCAAAAGCCATGCGCCCCAAACTGATCTCTGATCCCAAAAGACAGAAGGAAAGTCGCCTACATGCGCCTCAAAAGCCATGCACCCTAAATGGTTTGTAACTCCTAAAGGTTATGAGCCGCAACCTCCTCCTGCGCCCAGATCCAAGGCGCAGCTCACCAGATCACTACCCCCCCCAAATCCGAGATCTTCAAGCCATGGGTCGATGATACGTGTCCATTGACTCAACTCGTCCAAGATTTTAGCAACAGAAAGATCTTCTCCTCTGCTACGTGCCGGCTCACAACAGCAGTATGAAGAGTTCAACCCCTCAATCAGGGCGCATCATCTACGCACCCCCATCAGCAACTTCCACGTGGCGTCCCCACACCGGCGCATCCTACATGCGCGCATAAGCAGCCAGCCTGCAAAACTATAAATAGAGGGATCTTCTCCTTCACACACAAGACAACACAGAATCCACAACGAACATACGAAGAATCATCTGAGAGGCAGATACAGACACTCAACGTCTTCCTCCTCTCAGCAAGCTCCAGCACCCAGAGCAATCCACACCTTCAGAGAACCGATAACCGTCGTCAGCCGGTCAACGGAGTCAACGTATTACCACTCGCTCCATTGGCACTAAGGACCCAGCTTAAACAAAAGTGTACTCCTAGGACTACATCTAAGTCCTACATTGTAACACTGTTCTGTTTGTATTAAAGTTTTCAATCAAACAATTTTAATGGCAAACAAAAACAATTGGATATTGAATTCTTAGAGGCTTATGGAGATTCTCAATTGATCATTAATCAAGTTAGAGGGACTTATGAAGTCAGAAATCCTGATCTCATCCCCTATCATCAAGTGGTAGTCGAGTTGGTCCTATCATTCAAAGGATTCTTCATTGAATTTGTACCACGCTCTCAGATTGTGGAGGCTGACGCTCTTGCCAGCTTAGCTGCAGACTTGGCTGTCCCAATCCGAAGGCAAAATACAATTACTTTGTTAGACCGAGACTTGTTCTGTGTGAAGAGTAATCTGCATATTGAACAAAGTTATACTACAGAGTCAAGTTCCCAGCAGAAAGATTGGAGAACTCCATTCATTGATTATGCAGTTCATGAAATTTTGCCTGAAGATCCTAAAGAAGCTGTATCAATTAAGAGACGATCATTTCGATTCTATTATGATTCGTCTTTACATATGCTATATCGTCGTTCATATGACGGACTCTTGCTGCGCTGTCTCTCAGAAAGTGAAGCCAAACAAACACTGCGTGAGGCTCATGATGGTATCTGTGGTGCTCATCAACCGGGTCCAAAGTTGCAAGACCACATTCGGAGAATGGGGTATTATTGGCTTTCTATGATAGCAGATGCTGTAGACTATGCCAGAAGATGTAAAGCATGTCAAAGTCATGCTGATTTTATTCATCAACCATCTGAATTTCTACATCCTACAGCAGCCTCTTGGCCCTTCGAAGCTTGGGGTATGGATGTCATTGGTCCTATTAACCCTCCTTCTGTCAAAGGACATCGGTTCATACTAGCTATAACCGATTACTTTTCGAAGTGGGCAGAAGCAGTCCCCCTTGCGGAAGTGAAAACATCTAATGTGATCAGTTTCATCAAGCACCATGTCATTTATCGTTTCAGGATTCCTCGACGGATAATTTATGACAATGGTCCACAATTTGCCAGTCAAGCATTTTATCGATTCTGTGACAAGAATCGAATTCAGAATTTGGCTTCTACGGCTTATAATCCAGCTGCTAACGGTTTAGCTGAAGCTTTCAATAAGACGATCATCAAACTTCTCAAAAAGTTTGTTTCTTCCAATAAACGTGATTGGAATGAGAAACTTAGAGAATGTTTATGGGCTTATCGAACAACAATCCGGACTCCTACTGGTTTTACACCATTCTCAATAGTTTACGGATACGAAGCTGTTCTTCCATTGGAAATCCAGATCCCTTCTCTACGAATAGCCATTGCTAATGAGCTAACTACAGAGATAATGATTGCTTACGACTCTAAGAACTTGAAGGATTGGATGAGAAGCGTCTTCAAGCACAACAACACATTGAACTGTACCAAGCCCGCATATTTCGAACTTTTAATCGTAAAGTTAAGGAGAGGGTATTCAAAGTTGGCGAGCTCGTATTAGCTGTTCGGAGACCAATGGTAATGACTTATAAAAGTAAAGGGAAATTCCAAGCAAAATGGGAAGGCCCTTATGTAATTGAGTCCGTATTTTCCAATGGTGCCTATCGGTTGTCAAAACCCAATGGAGATCTACTCATGCTACCGATCAATGGCAAATTTCTTAAGAAATACTATGTATAAAAAAAAGAGAAGAAAGAACAAAAATAAAACTTCTTTATTATTATTTTCGTTCAAAATAAAAGACTAAGGACGAGGGCCACTCCCTTCCTATTGAATACATAGTCGGCCAAGGCATAGAAGGCGTCGTTTCCTGAACACATGAAAATTTGCAGGCAGCCATCATCGACGCTTCTTCTTCAGGAGTTTTCCCTGGCTCTACTAAAAAAGCAAGAATGTCTTCGGGTGGCTTAGGCGCAGAAGAGCTTCCACCTATTTCGGTTGAGCCTGATGAGACTGATACAAGGGACTCAACAGGGAACGTATCAATGATGCCCTCAATTTTCCGGGGGACTTTATTCTTTTGCTGTACATCTTCGGAAGACATTTCCAATAAGAGAAGCAGAAATAAGAATAGAATAATTACAGAGAATTCTCACCTATTTATAGAGGAGAATTATTAATGAACTAGTTTCTGAAGTGGAGAAACGACTTTTCATTTTCGAAAAGACTCGTCCGTTCATGTTACCAGGTTCATCCATTAAGGAATTGAATCGTCCTTTTTGTTCCCAAGAAATACGCTGATTCCCACTGTCTTGCATATACGCTCACAATATCTGTCTTCTTATTCCCCAGCTACCAAGGTTTGGTTAAGCTGACTTCTTGTTTCCAGGGAAAGGGATTTTATATCTTCTATATCAATTGATTAGAAAGTGGGATTCGCTATTTCTCATGTTTCCATGACCTCTGAATAAATATTAAATCTACTTTCTTTTCCTATCTATCACTTCTATTTGACCTCTGCATAGATATTAATCTAATTTTCTTTTGAGTTCATATATGCTATTATGTCCATATTACCTCTGATAGTATCATATACTCTAAAACAGAAAATAAGATTTCATTTATCTATCATGTCCATATTACATCCAGATAGATACAAATTATTGATCATAGAAGAATCATCATTTTCATTCCCATATCATCAAAAAGTCTATTACATTTCTTAGACTTTCTTACAAGTTACAATGGAAATCTTTTACATTCTTGGATTTTCATTCTATACACCAACGATAACCTAATAGAGATCTATTTCTTCTTTGATCCTCTTTGACGGGTTCATTGTTGGTGGCAGTTCCTGACTGTCTGAGCCCCAGTGGCAATCAGAACAGCAGGAATCAAACTCTGGTCTTCTCTCTCAGACGAGAGGAGAACCCCAGAGTATGGCAGCCCGAAGGCGTGTTGCTGCCAATACAATTGGTGGATTAGTGGCGGCACCTCAAAGGAGATAGAAATGTATCCAGCATTGGGATACAATTCCTAGTTCTGCCGTGAAAGAAACTCTACTACCCGATTTCTTGGGGTAGAGTTGACTCCACCATCCAACTCTCCGGGTATAAAGGCTCTTCCTACCAACAGAGGAAGACCCTTCGATCTCACGAAGAGTTCTGAGTTGTCTGATTTGTGCGTCAAAAGCGCATGAGCTCCCTGATGTTGATGTCAGAAGAACGCTTCACACAGCGTCAAAATCGCCAATGCCGGTTCTGGAAAAGCTGCTCAGCCAAACTTCTGCAGAAAACAACAAAAAGAAGTGTTTTAAAACAGAAGTATTATCAGATGCGTATTAAAGGCTAACTAAAAATAGATCACAAGGCTTTTACGCCAGTGATTCAGCAAGGCATTTTTTACGCCAGTGCTTCAGCAAGACTTTTACGCCAGTGATTCAGCAAGACATTTTTACGCCAGTACTTCAGCAAGGTTTTTACGCTGGTGATTCAACAAGGCTTTTACGCCAGCAATCAGCAAGGCTTTTACGTCGGTGATTCAACAAGGCTTTTACGCCAGCAATCAGCAAGGCTTTTACGCCGATGATTCAACAAGGCATTTTACGCCAGTGCTTCAGCAAGGCTTTTTCACCAACGATTCAGTTAGGTTTTTCACGCCAGTGCTTCAGCAAGGCTTTTACGCCAGTGCTTCAGCAAGTTTTCTTTTTACGCTCGTCAAGAATTTACGCTCATGAATAGATGTTTTCAAAAAAAAATTTCGTAGACAGATATTTGCTTACGATCGGACTTACCACTTAAGTTGAATGGTTTGGCTCTAATAGTGGTTGAATCCACGTCTAAAGACTGGGCGTACAAAAGAACGCTGTGGGAAAGCTCCGCCATTGTCATTTGTTGGAGAACAACATCACAGAAAGTTATCTTCAGAGGAATGAGTACGAGAATATATGAAACATTATCGGCTATTTATAAAGGCTGAAGAACTGTTGGAATGAGTCTATTTCGGGGGAAGATCCTATTTAAAGGCTCTCGTAACCACAACAGATGCCACGTGTCGGTTTGTTTCTTGGGAATGAACAACCATAGAAACAGTCAAAATAAGTGTTGAACAGTTCTATCTACCAACAGATGAGATTAACATCAAGATTTTATTTATAAAGGGGGAGTGGACCCCTACATATAAGAGAGTCGCAATACACGGAATATCATTTTCTTTCTCCTTCGTTGGGTTGACGAAGGGAGGCACCCAATTCGCGCATGTTGCGAATCCCAGAGCGACACATCAGATTTAAAAATGCTTCTGCATCTCCTGAGCCTTCGTATGCAGTTGGGGGACCACCATCATGCGATTAAAGACGGCAGGAGTTACTCCAAAACACTCTAAAAAGTTGCACGCCCACTCGAAGTCAAGCCTGGAGCTCGAAGCCTCTTTGTTGTTAATCTCCTTCTTGGGCGCCATGTCACTATGGAGATGAATGACAAGAGTGAAGAATTTCTCCTTATTTATACGGTTAAATCAGCTCTCCATCTCCTCATTGGAAACTGTTCATTATAAATGCAAACTCGGGAAGCGAAAAGGCATTCGAGAGTTTCAAAAAAGAAATTCATTGTGACAATTAAGTGTTGACCAACACTGTTGGAAATTATGCCGACTGTTGGACATCCCGCTTTTACGCGATGGCTGTTACGTATCCCAAATTTTATACTGGCAGATCAAATCTCAACTTTTACGCTTCTTTTCAAAGTGTTTCAAATGTTGGAGATATTTGAAAACTTTGAAGGGGGTTTTGTAGGAGCGTAAAAAGTGCTTCAAGAAAGAGTCATCCCATTCATAAGTGATCGGTTTTACACCAAGCAGAGCGAGTAATCTCTTTTACGCCCAAGACTAGGCTAATCAATTTACGCCTAAGCAGGCTGATCATTTTACGCTTGGGTCTACACCTGTGATTTTACGCCAAGGACAGAGCAGCCTATTTACGCTGGACAAAGCTGTCAAATCTAGCATTTAATGCAAACCCTAACATGAAGATATTAATGATGGCATTTACCGCAGAATTCAATGGGATTTATCTTATACAAAGACCATTGTTGTCATTTATGGGGATCGAGCTGCTTTACTCTCACTGAATAGTTTCTTTTATGCATGGAGTTTTACATGAGTCCTTATGCTCATAAAACAATGTGTGCGTAAAGTCTATTTGAGCCATTTTACGCTCAAGGTTATTCAATAACCACTTTACGCGGGAAACCTATGACAGAGCTATTTTACGCTCATCTTACTGCTTTACGCCCAGAGGATGTTGGAGCTATTTTTACGTCCTATTCTTTCTGGCCAGTTTGGAACGTGGTTTGCCTACACGGGCCTTCATGCCACATATTTCGAAGAACGTGTGTACATGTATCCTATTCTTACTGAAATGATGGGACGCGTGTCAACGTATGCAAAGGATGACTCTGATCATGGGTGACAGTTGTTAGCGTAAAGACAGACTTTGATGCTTTTTATGCACAAAAGCCCCAGTCTATAAATAGACTCATTTTTCTCAGAACAGAGACACAGAGAGAACAGGAGAGAATACAGAGATCAGGACTTCGAGATTTTTGATTCTCCAGAGCATTTTTCTTCAACTTTTCTTTCAGAACAGAGTGAAGCAAAGCAGGAAAGCATTCGGCCTCGCCATCAGTGCCCAAGTGCGTCGATACCTTTCTGGTGACTTAGTTCTTCCAAGTTATTCTACTTCAAGCAGTGATCTTCATCATCATCATATGGTCTAAGGAACAAAGTGATCATTTACGAATCAGACTTCCATAGCAATACTTTCCCAGAATTAAATTTGTACTTCTTGTACTTTTTTTCGTTTTATTTTCAAAATCCAACCTTTTTTTGGCAATTTTGTTAAGTGAAACAGCGCTAGGGGATACTTTTCCCGAATTTGACTCGGATTAGTTCTGTGGATTGTTCCTAGTTGGTATGCTTGGCTAATATTTTCCCATTGGTTAGTGATTATTTGAGTATTCTGTGGTTTGGATAGTAGTTGCTGGTTGCGTATATTTTCTGGTTTCCTATCTTTGTATATTGTATCGATTATCTACCTTAGTGGGATATTTGCTTTTGCCTGTGGCTTATTATTCTTAAAATTGGATATTATTTTGTGTTCTCCCTGGTTTGGGATCGACTGGTTGGTGTGGTTGCGTACCGCCTCGTGGCTAGGTTGTCCTAGTTACAGAGGAGATGCTGCCCAAATTTTTAGTAAATCTTTCAAATTATTATTATTAATTAAGTCATTAAATTAAAACCGTTTTCATACCCGGTCTTTGCAAATGATTTCCAAAATTGGTTTGTTGGTTTGGTTTTTGTGTATTTTGTATCCCCTATTAGGCGACGACCGTATCGGTCGGATGAGCCTCGGCGAAACGCAAATGCTACAGGATTTCCTGTACGTTGAGGCTAAGCCAGCAACGTGAGATTGCATGACCACGTCTGAGATGCCCATTTTCTATAAATTATATTTAATTATATTTATTTAGAACTGGTTACTGGCCTTTAGTATTTTGGGTGCAGGGCCTCGGCCTTCTGATTGGACCGCTTCACAGCACTCAGAGCTCGCCTCAGCCTTATAATTTAATTAAATTAATTTGTTGTAAGGGCATAAGCCTAGCTTTTCTTTATTTTTCTGTGGCCCTGTATTGTGTAGCTTAGATTTTCTATTTCTTTTCTGAGTTGGTTATTTGCGTAGCTAGACATATAAATTATAATTGGGTATTAATTATTTTGTATAAAAATAATAAAAATTTCTCATATTTAAGTAAAATGGATAATTACCAGTAAGTTAACAAGTCCATGCTTTATCACTTAAAGAAATTTAGTTTATTATATATATATATATATATATATATATATATTATATATATATATATATATTGAAATACAAGTTTTGCCAATTAACCGGTAATTGCAATCTTTCCCAAGTAACAGGCTTATCCAATTAATTGATAACAATATAGTTTACGACGTTAGACGGATTTTGGTAGATTAAGTTAATAACTTAAAACCTGACTAGGGTCTGTTTCTAGAAATTGCAACACACACCTAAATTGGCTCATCTATGTTTCTAAGTCAGGATTCTCAACTGTAGGATTTTGAGGACGTACTTGAC